>PVHX01005471.1:0-111681 GCA_004024805.1 Geosciurus inauris | reverse complement strand
TAATATGAAGAATGTAATCTGCTTATAATTTTGTGCAAAGTTAGAAAAATTATGATTGTAACAATTTTTTTTCTATTTGCCTCAACAAATGTTTTCAGTGAATAGTGTGTACAGCTTCTGAAAATTTGTTTTTTTCTGTTATGTTTGATAACATGTATTAAAATGCAACTTTTGAGAAAAAAAATAAAGTAAAAAAAAATTACAATTCAAAGACAAAAAAAAAAGAATGACATTAATGGAATGATTGACAAAATTTGTGTGGTATATAAGTATTAGAATGAAATGTGACAGCAAACTTAATTTCATATTTTTATAATTACATTGTCAATTTGTATGAAAATAGACACTACATGTTCCAGGTTAATAAGGCAACACATTGACAACTTCCTTTCAAAAATGTTCAAAAATAATTTTGGACTGCACTGTAACATTTTTACCTGTGACTATGAAACAAAATTTTATATTATTAATCATTATTATTTTTTCATTTCTAGGGATTAAATCCAAGGCCTTTTATATTCTAGGCTAAATGCTCTATAAATTAAATATACCTTCAGTCTCTTATTCAAAAATTTAAAGAGTGATTTCTCATTTAAAAATCCATACTGAAGAAGTTTTAAAACTTGTTTATAATTTAATAAAAATAAATAATGTTTTTAAAAAGCATTGACCTAGGTGTGGTGGCACATGCCTGCAATCCCAGCAACTCAGGAGGCCGAGGAAGGAAGATCCCTAGTTCAAGGCATGCCTCAGCAATTTAGCAAGATCCTGTCTCAAGATAAAAAAAATAAAATATAAAAAGGCTGAGAGGTGTATCTCAGTGATACAACATCTCTGGCTTCAATCATTAGTACTGAAATAAATTAAAAATAAAAGAAGAAAGAGGAAGAGATGAAAGGGAAGGAAGAAAAGAAAAACAAAGCATCATATTATAATTTATTCATGTTTTAGTTCTTAAGTCAATGCTTCAGTTTCAATAAATGTCATCTCATATTTTATAAAATAATGTACATAAAGTGTACTGTAATACTTTATTCAAAATGCATTAGGAGTTGACTAAATTTAATAAAGAACTCAAAGAAATCAGGAAATATGCCAGCATAACACATTTAATGCTATAAGCTGAGGTGTATGTGCCAATGTAAATAAAAGTTATCACAAAAGAATCTGTAAGAAGAGCTATATATAATAGCTATATATATATATAATAGCAAAATTTAAACACTTTTAATATCTAAAATCAAGTAAATGTCTATTATCTAATCACATTTCTTGAAGATATATGAGAAATTAAAGCAAAAAATAGAACTCTGGTATCCAAATTCCTAAAGCAATTTGATTGTTCCTGGTATAAAATACTACTTCTTAAGTATTCAGTATTTGGGAACTAAGCACATACAAATATTTTCTTTATGCACTTGAGAAATGGCAAGCTATCACTGAAATCTGCATCTCATGCTAAAGAAGCCAAATATAAAATTGCTATTAGTCTTTGAGATCATCTGAAGAAAAAAAAATAATGATTCACAAGGTTTTCTGTAAAGAATTCAAGCCCTTTTCATACATTACATAATTATTTATAGAAATTGAATAATTTTAGTGTTTAATAAAATCACTCTATAATATTGCACACTAGTTGAAAAATAAAGGGTAAGTTCAGCACAAGTTTTTATATATTTAAACATTCATTTTTAATATATTCTACCATAGCAGTCAAATTATGCCAAAAATCTATTAGAATCAAAGGCAATTCTTTGACTCAAGTACATGACAATTACATATCTCATAAATTATTTAGATAATATGGATCCTCAAGTGTATTCACAAATGTCATATCTTCATTATGTGTGTAGGGAAAGGCTTCAATAGAATAAGTTTAGGTAAGAAGAAAGGGTCCCAATACGTTGTAAATTTGTAACTTTACTGTTACACTTAAAATCATATGCAAAAATAAAAAAAATCTTTACCTGTAAAATTATTAAAATAATCCATGTTTTCAATGACCTATCTAGTCTTGAATCAAGCATTTGTAATCTGCACAAACAAAAGACAGCATCTGCTGAGATTTTCAAGTCAGTTGGAAATTCTTCTTGTCAGAATATAAGACCATTATATTATATAATGCAACAGAATAGTGTAATGTCTGAGATGCAAAAACATCAGTTTCTGGACAAAAATTTAGAAATGCATGAACTTACTGTTAGGTCAGAGGCCGACACAGAAAACCAGACCCTGCTGCGCCGCGGCGCTGCACCAACACAACACCAGGAGCCAGCCCATTCACTGTCGCGCGCGACAAACGTAGCACACATGCGACGAGCGCAGCACGCGTGCGTCAAGCACACCAAAATGGCGGCCCCCAATGATCTGTACGGAAGAAGAAGCGAACTTACAGTATGGCTCTCGGGTCATACCGGAAGGGATCTGACATCACCAGCTGCACCAAACCAATCTCAGAAGACACTGGACTCTAAGTCAACACCTCTTCCTGGCCTCAAGCCTGCCTTTTCCGGATGGGGAGAGGCTATATAACCCTGTGTAACACGAGGCACAGCGCCATTTTCCTGACCTGTTCGAGCCTGGTGACTGGGCGGAGAACTGGTCCAGGAGCGTATTTCCTAGAATAAAAGCCTGTGTTGGTCCTGTTTCACTTCCATCTGGTCGTTCGTCTTACACTTATGTTCACATCACTAAATTGCTAAGTTGTTTCCTGGATAGAATACACCATATAAAAATGAAGACACAGGTAAAGAGTGAAGTTTTCATCAGAAACTAACATATTTTCTAGTGATGAGAGGTCATTATTCTTCACTTATGGTAATGAATTACTGCTTAGTTAAATCTAGGTCTTTAAAATAAGAAATAGTCTATAAAAGACAGTAGAGTATACTTAGCATAGTTACTTGCAAGATGTGGGTAGAGAATAGCATAACATTGTAAAATAATTTTCCTACAGAGTATTATAACATGTATATAAGCACATGTTAAATTCTTTTTGAAGTAATTTTAAATACGTTACCATTTTTACCTTGACATTAAATCCACAAACTAAGTAAAATAACTTACATATTGCAATTCATTGAAAGTTTTACACAAATTTAACTAGATCATAGAAATTTGACTATTAATAAATTTCTAACAATTGCAACTATTATTAAGATCTGAGAATTTTAATACTGAGGTTCTAGTACTACATTTTATCATGTATATGTATATACTCAAAGATATAAATATGTTGAATAATATTTGTATGACATTATTACTTTTAACAATGTAATTTGACAAACATAATATGACTTTTTTTTTCATACCAATGAACACTAATCTCTATTGAGAAATGACTATAGGAAATATATGAATGTAACAATATATGTTTATTTTCTCTCAAATACATTGATATTAAATAGCATTAACAAAGAAAATAGTTCCACTTAAATAAATTGTACAGTGACATTTGCACTTAAATAATTATTTAATTTAAATTACTTAAATAATTATTTAATTTAATTTGTAGGAAATGTTTTTCCCCATCTAAAATGTAAGTAATGATGAGTTTTCATAAGACCATTCTCAAAGTAATAATTGTCACAGTTTTAATAATCATCTTTTTAATGTATGGAATGACTTTCACAGTTTTTAAAGTAGTAGGCTAAATTATATAATAAATATGAAACACTATGCATATAGAGCATCGTATTTGTTCTTTGAAACTTCCAGTTTTAATTTCTGGTTCAATGTCCTAGTGATTCTCACTTTTCCAAGAATTCCAAGAATGAAATATATTTATTCATTTATAAATCTCAAATGTATTTATTTAGTCTTGTAACAAAGAAACTATGTTACTTCAATTTTTTTAAAAAATAATTTTATTTGCATATTTCCCAGATCTCTTATATATAAATATTTCACCACCAGTTCAGGACCATACCACTTTATTCAAGTATTTACAATTAGATGAGTGGAATGTTCTACAGTGAAGGAACCTGGAATATTTGACTCACTCTAACTCTTTGACAAAGAAAACACAATCTCATCCGTATGAAAGGAGTCATTGATTATTCCTTCCTTCTCTGTTTTCTCATGTACCCTTTACTTTCACATGTTTTTAAAGTGAAATCAAGCATTACCCTTGGGATACTGATCTAGAAGATCTAAGATATTTACTTCTTTCATAGACTAACAGTGTTGCAAAGACAGACATAAAGTTAATTCAGAGCGGGTGCAACCCTCAGAGGGATGGCTCATTCAGTAAATATTTACTGAATACCTATTGTATGTCATTAACTGTTCTAGGCTTTAGAGATTCAAAGACCAGACCTCAAAGAGTTCAGGGAAGAGTAACAGACAAGCAGTTAAACAGATCATACCTGCTGATAGTAACATCACTGCAATAATTTTCTGTTGCAAGCACAAAACTTGCATTTTCTCTTAAAATATCCTTGAGTACACAGAATAAGCTAAATCTGGCAAACACACTGAATGTTTGCTATTGCCTGGAGAAATTTTATACTAAATGAATGATAGAAGAGATTGAATTTAAAATATAGTCTTGATTACTCATAGCATGCCATATGCTTAGCCAGAAGAGGCAGACTGTGCCAAGAGAAGTTTGACGTAATTGACTCCACCAATTATCTCTACATAAATCCTTAGTGCAGAGGCTGCAAAGATGAAAACAAAAACAAATAAATTTCCTTTTCAAGAAAGGCATGGGAAAAAAAAAGCAACATGGTGGTTTCCCCCCTAAAATGACAGAAGAAACACATGCTGAGACAGTCAGAGACAAGAATTGTGAACTCACTCCCAGTTAGACCATTGTATGGTACAAATTTTTTTTAAGAAGCCTTCATTAACTAACTAAAAAATACCAGAAAGTTAAAGAAAAAAAGAAGGATGTATAAATGACATGCAATTATTTAAGATAAGGTTTTGAAAGTCAAGTATTTGCTCAAGGGCAGCAGGTATTAATTATGGATGTCAGAAGGGACCAGAAATGCAACATAAGTTTGACAACAAACTGGGTTGTAGTAGTGATAACTAATAATTGGGCTTGAGTAGGAAGATAATAGAGAAGGGTCAGATATGTGGAGACCTGGGAATTTAAATCCCTATCTAGACCAGGAGCAACTTTTACTAAATTCTAGGCTATTGTATTGACAAGAATATTAACATAGAACTGATACATAAATTTTCAACAGATTTATTTGTTTAGTCAATTAACTTGTTTACTTATAAACAAGTATGCAAACTTCTCAAATAGTTTTAGAATATACCAATGTTTTCCTTCAAGTAAATAAAGACATCATTGGTAAATTCTGTGCACATGTTAAATTACTTTTTCTTGGCTTCATTATCTCATGTTTGTATACCAAGAAAAGAATCTGAACTTTAAAGAATAGTATCTTTGACTGTATTTATATGACAACTTTTATTCGTTATGATATACTGTATATATTATCTACTCTATGTTGTAGATCATCCTTAACATTTTTGAATGATATTAATATCAATATATTAAACACTATGACATTTTATAAATATATATAATGACATGATATTTAATAAAATAAGATTATATAACACAAACATTAGCTACAACATGGGGGTAGTATTTATTTTATAATTATATGTTATATAAAATAAGATAAATTATGTAATATATCCATATGATATATATTTATATATTATATATTATACATTACAATACATTTATATTGATTTATTATAATATATATGATATATTTACATAATATATCAATATAATTATATATTAATACCTATATATTAATAAATAATTTCTTATTTTGTATGTAAAATACTATGTAAAATTATATGTATTATATATGTTCTCATCACAGAAAATGATAACCATTTGAGGTAATTCACATGTATATTGGCTTATTTGGCTATTTCACAGTGTATATATCTATCAGGACATCATGTTATACAAAATAAATAAATAAAATTTGATAATATATTCTTATTTATTAAATTTTGTAGCAGATTATAAATTATACATCCTATATTCTAGAATAAAAGCTGGTAAGATTTGGTCAAATTTGGCCCATTGTCTAATTTCATAAATTTTCACTGAAACAGGCTCACCCATTGTCCATGCCTGTTTTTATGTTACAAAGACAGTGTTGTTTTGTTGCAAAACACATTATGGGGCCTGTCTCTAAAATATTTATTACCCTAACTTACAGAAAAAAATTTCCATCTCTGTTCTAGACAATGAATACATATTTTTGTTACTGTCTATCATTTATCCATCCATACATTAACCTGTCTACTTGTGTAATATTATATTTGAGAAGATTAATAATTACATTATAAAATTATAAATTGTACATGTATAATTTTAATTATAAATAATTAAAATGAGTATATTTCTCTAATTTTCTACTGATATTTCTGAAGTGACTTACTGCAGAAAAACAAAAGCAAAAACCTTAATTTGACATTCTTAAGCTACCATTAACTTTTAAATTCCATGCTTAAAAGTAAAGAAAGAAATCATGTCGGCCACTCTGCTTACAATTTCCCAAACCCTTTCATTGGTACTTAAAATGATTTAAAAAGTTTGTCTTAAGCACAATAAACCTAACAAATACTGCATGGTCAAACTTGTATGTGAAATCTAAAACCACTGAATAGAAAGAGAGAGTAAAATAGTGGCTATCAAAGGCTGGGGGATGGTGAAGAGATGAAGACAATTATAGACAAAGAACAAAAAATTTCAGTCAGGAGAAATAAATTGAAGAGATCAGTTTCACATTATGGTGATTATAATAGTGATATAGTATATGTTATAAAGTTTCTAAATTGATTTGAGTATTCTCACTATAAGAAAATTTTAATCATTTTATGTCTAATGGCTTAATTTGGTCATTTTAAAATGTGTACATCTATCAAAATACCATATTATTAACAATAAATAAACAAATGAATACATAATGACTGATTGAAATGGGTATTTTTAATGTTTGTCAAAAATTATATTTTGAAAATCTGGGGTAAATAACATTTATTAAAATATTTTCACCATTAACATTCCTTTTTTTTTGGTACTGGAGATTGAATTCAGGGGCACTCGACCACTGAGCCACATCTCCAGCCCTATTTTGTATTTTTTGAAGAGACAGGGTCTCACTGAGTTGCTTAGCGCCTCACCATTGTTAAGGCTGACTTTGAACTCGCGATTCTCCTATCTCAGCCTCCCTAAGTGCTGGGATTATAGGCTTGTGCCACCAGTTACCATTACATTCTTTATGTTGATTATAGTACTACAGAATCTGGCTTCTGGAATGCTACATCATACTGTCCTTTTCCACAATTCCCTATCCATGCCAAATTTATTCATTTTAATTTCCTGGAATATTATTCCCACAAACTTGCTATTTAAATCCCAACATAATTTTCATCTTCTCAAAAATCTTTATGTCTGTCTAGTCTGAAATCTCTACTTCTTGTTTATGTGTTTAATTTTTACTTTCTTCCTCAAATAAAATAAAACCTTTATGAAACTTAAATATTGTGTCTCTCTTGTGTTTGTACTATCACCAATGAACAGAACAGTGACTAGCCTTTGCAGTATACAAAGTGTATTTTAAAAAATACAATTCATTATTATATACCAATATATTAACATATATAGCCAATCATTCAATAATTATTACTAATTTACCAGTTTAGTAATATATAGTTTAAGACACTGAATATTTTATATATTTCAAAAGTGCTTCTATACAACTTACTAAAATATCAATTCTATATTTTGGGTTTATATTTCACAGATCTAGAAATGTCACTTAGACTTTTTTCTAGAAATCTTAAATGTCCAGTATATTTTTCTACAGTGAAAATAAATAGTATTCAAAAAGGATATAGTTGTGAAAAGGGATAATAATTTTTGTAGTCACAAGACTATTCTTTTGTGGTGGGATTACCTTGTGTGAATTCAAAAAAATATATATCTTCTTTATATTTTTCCTCACTTTTAATGTTTTTTGTCTTTTTCTAGTATGTGCTCCATAATATTCTCAGTCTAATCAATTATATCTTATGATCATTAATTTTATTGGTCAACTTAACCTATAATAATTTAAATGTCCAAAGTAGGTACTTTTCCACTTAAACCATACTATCCATATGTTTTCTTTTGTTTCTTATGTAATATGAGGAGAATTATAAGTGGACCTAATTGTTTTAATAACTACTAGAATGTCTAATTACATTCCTCAACATTGAATAATGTAGTTTTCTTTCTCACATATAAACTCAAATTGCCTATTCTAACTTGAAGTTTACTTCTATATTTATATGCAATAAAAATAAATAAGATTTTTGTGAGCAGAGATTCACTCCCTTTTTTATATCTTTGATGTACACTGCTACATACTATCTAGTATAATGATCATTCAGTAAAGCTTAAGAGTTACAAATGTACAGAGTAAAATAACTTGCTTGCTGTTTAATGTATTTTTCCATGCTTAAATGCAAGTTTTGCCTTCTGTTTTGGATTTTCTTAATATTGCCTAATCCTTAAAGATATATTCACATGCTCTGTTAAAACTAAGGAAAAGTTTTATAAATATAAAGCCACTGCTATGATTGGCCATTAACCTAAGCTCAATGGGGGGAGAGATGGCATATATGAATGTCTTAGAAAGAGGAATAAAATAAAACAAGGTATTTGGAATATAAAATCATGTAACTACTTTCTGCCAAAACTATTTAATTAAGCATGAAAGATGTTCTTCTGAAAATTGAGTTACATAATTAGCATATGATGAAATAAACCAGAGAAAACATAAAGCTAAAATCAAATTCTTGTGAGGAAATGTTAATTACAATCATAGTAGGCATTTTTACCTATCTAAATCATGTATCTCAAATATTGAGAAAAATTAAGAGCAGCATTAAGTATGTTAGCTAAAAGTGATTTCAAAATAAGAGTCACAAAAGAAAAGCAATACCCATTCATGCATAATATACTGAACAGACCAATAGAACAGTCATTTTTGTGTAGATTTATATAACATAGTATCCTGGTCCTTTGCCATTAAACATTTATTAACATAAATTTATTTTTCTAGGGGCTGGAGTTGTGGCTCAGTGGCAGAGTGCTTGCCTCTCACATGTAAGGCATCGGATTCGATTCTCAGCATCACATAAAAATAAATAAAATAAAGATGTGTCCATCTATAACTAAAAATGTTTTTAAATTATTTTTCTGATATTGTGTTCATAAAGCAAACTTGCAAGATGCACTGCTTGTTCTTAGATTGAAGTGCATAAGAAGAAATCAGATGTAGGCTGATATTAAAATAGTGAAAGAATTTACTAATAAACTAATGTTAAATTGTTTGCATGTGTAGATATATGTATACAGATGTGGATGTCTATATATGTGTTCGGGTTCATATTCAAATCTGAATTTGTCTAGTATACTTAGTAAGTACAAGTCGCTTACTCTGTAAATAGTCTGTAAGAAAATGTGAAATAAAACAGGGCATTAATTATTTGCGTTGGTATAAAAGGCATTCTAATTTCATGATTAATTGGTTTATTTTTAATGTAACATTTCAACTAATTTAATATTAAAATATGCCATTCATAAGTCCCCCGTGAATCATTAAAAAATTAATCTAGCAAATAAGATATTAACAGAGAAAATTATTTCCTGCAGTAACAATCATGCATTCCTTGTGAAAGTTATCAATGATAAAATTAACTCTTCCTTTACTTTAGCTTTTGAGTGTGATAACTTTTCTATAGATAGAAATACCCAATACATTTTCAAAGGTAATAAAATGCAAAACCACCTTGTCTGTGGGCAGTAATAGAAAACTCCCCTAGTCATTTTCTTATCGGCTAATTTATTGCCAAAATTGTACATTATGAGGATCTCTATCTCACTGAAATTGATTAACATTTCTGGCAATGCAAATTCTCTAGAAAATGTCTAGAAAAATAGAGCTAAAAATTCATAAATATGACATTCTTATTAAGCACTACCAGCGTAAAAGTAATAACCCTTCACTTCTACAACTTAAAAACATGGAATGAAAATGTTGTTGCCGCTCACATTTCAGAAATAAGTTGGATCACTTTAAGACAGTCTCAGAAAACAAGTTGGCTGCTGATATGTAACAAAGTAGAAAAAGAAGTTTAGAAAGAACCTGTTTCAGATTTGTGATTAAAAAAGGGCAATATTAGAAGAAAAACTATAGTATACTAATCTACCTCTTCTCAGATCCTTCATCAACTGTTACTGTAGGCATATCAAGTGTAAAGCACTACGAATAGTCTCATCTGAAATTGATAGAGTTGACTGTAGAAAAGAAGACATAAAATTGAGCACAGATAAAGAGAAAACAATGATTGCTAAAGACATTTCTGGTAGCTTAGACACTAATAAATTAGAATAATGCTAAAAAAATTAGAATGTACTTTTCTAAACTCATGCTGACTTGTTGAAATAAAATATATTAAAAACACTAAAAAGCATATTTTCCTATTTTAAACACATCACATAAAACAAAAACACATAAAATATGGTGAAAAGGGGGAGTGTGAACTAGCAAAAAGTTAATACACACAAAAAAGGGGCAAACCACAGTGTCAGGAGCATTGATAACAAATTCTGTGAAATCTGACCCTCAAAGCAAAGATCAAAGTATTTACATTAATTTAATTGAGTAAGATTGTCTTGCTGAAATAACATTATAAAATGTAACATGTAGGTTCCATTGTATACATCATATACCTGAGCTGGGCCATCATCTAGCATCATTTGCATAAGTGACATTAAATCAAAGGCAATCCATTAGTTATCAAGTGGCCAGCCTAGGCCTGATTGTAAATAATTCATCCATTTTTATAGTCAATGAGCGGGTAGAACAATTCCAGTTCTCCGAGTGTATTTGCCCATTCCTGCTCCTTCATTCACTGTAGTAAGATAGCTATCACAGCACATAGATGTTTCTACTTATAAAAGTTTGCAGGCCTGTGGAAACCCATCACTAAGCAAATCCTTTCTACTCAGCAGTATCTGCAAGTAATAAAAACAGCTTCTTGTTAATTCTTTCATATGGCAATAATGATTTACCAGACTTTTCTGACCATTTTTCCAAACGTCTTAATTCTTTAACAGAGTATACTTTGCCTTCTCTGGTCATCTGGCCATAGCTTCCACCTACCTCTGTAGTTTTTTGAGTGACCGATGGTTTTAAATAAGTTACTTTGTGTAGCTGGGCCCGGTGGCTCAAGCCTGTAATTCCAGCACTTAGGGAAGCTGAGACAGGAGAATCCCGAGTTCAAAGCCAGCCTCAGCAATGGCGAGGTGATAAGCAACTCAGTGAGACCCTGTCTCTACATAAAAACACAAAATAGGGCTGGGGATGTGACTCAGTGATCGAGTACCCCTGAGTTCAATCTCCAGTACCAAAAAGAAAAAAAAATAAGTTGTGAATTAGCGTAACACTAGCCCAAGTAGCCAAGAAACTCCAGGAACTTTCCAGACATTATGTTTCTTCTTGAATTATCATAGCATTTACTTTTAGAAGATTATCTTTTACTAGACCATTACCAAGTCAGGAAATGGATTTTTTTCTTATTAACATCTTCTACTTGTACTTGGCCCTGTCTGCCAGGTCTAATTGTATTTTTTTCAAATAATTTTTTTAGTTGTAGATGGACACAATGTATTTATTTTATTTTTATGTGGTGCTGAGGATCGAACCCAGTGCCTCACGCATGTGAGGCAAGCGCTTTACCATTGAGCCACAATCCCAGCCCCTCTAATTGTATTTCTTTAAGTTCCTTTTATAAGATTTATTACCCATAATAGGCCCCAGGCCTTTTATACATCATATGGAGGATGAGTAGGCATTACTTCCAGCATTAAGTCCTCATGGTAGTTTTTTGGTCTTGTTTTTGTTTGTTTATTTGTTGTTTTTCCATCCCCTGTATCACCAAATAGGACTTGGCCATTTTTTTTTTTTTTTTTGGTACTGGGGATTGAACTCAGAGGTATTCAACCACTGAGCCACACCCCCAGACCTATTTTGTATTTTATGTAGAGACAGGGTCTCACTGAGGTGCTTAGCGCCTCGCCATTGCTGAGGCTGGCTTTGAACTTGCGATTCTCCTGTCTCAGCCTCCCTAAGCGCTGGGATTACAGGCTTGAGTCACCATGCCCGGCTTGACCATTCTTAACTATGAATAGTCTCATCTGAAATTGATATAGTTGACTGTATTTTATGGATCAGAAGTTTAATGTTGTTCCTAATATGAGTCTAGGACATAGCAAGGATTAGATGGTGACTACAGACACAAAATTCAGAGGTTTTTCCCTTTAGGAAGCTTTCCTCTAAAGGGGAAGGAGGAACAGGAGAAGCAGAGAAACAGGTTGAGGACCTCCAAAATTGTTCTACAGGTTGTCCCCTATCAAAATAGAAATAACTCTGGTCCAGATTTAGAGATGAAGGCACCAAGAACCATAAATGCTTGCAAAACTTATACAAATGGAGTTGTTTTTGTCATAGCACATCTCTATTTTATATGCAGATAGCTCCATAGTCTATATGACAACATTCATGGAGCCAAGTTCTATCAATCCATGAATCCCATGTTTAGAAAAACTCACTACTTGGCATTTCTTGTTCTCAGAGAAATTATTAATAGCTGCCACAGAACCTTCTGGAGGGATAAAAAAAGATGGTTAGACAGAACACATAATCAGAATCTCCTGAATTTTTATTTCATTATATAAAAAATGTAATGTGCTACTAATTTTGCTATAGTGATTATTAAAAATTGAATAAGAGGATATAATTAAATTCAACATATTAACATATGGAATGTAGAATACTTAAGTGGTTCTCCAAATAAAATATTGAAATATTTACCAAAAAATATGTATTCATAAATCTTATCAATATGTTTAAACATGTGAAGTAAATGGAGAAGTGCTTTTAAGGACTATTAAAAGGCACATTTTTCTTGAGTCAAGATGTATTTGACAAAATGAAAATGGTAATTACTATTATTAATAAAAGTACTTACCAAATACATTATTATTAATAATGCTATAATACACAGAGCACTTAGTATATGCCAAGTCTTCTGTGTGTAAAGGAGTCTCTGTCTTCACATAGACATAGACATATCTATATTTATAAATGCTTATCTGAAAACAAAATTTATACATTTATCTACACATATAGTATTAAGATACATATTGGTATTAATATAAGTATAAATATTCATATTAGTCATATGTGAAGTCATATTAATGAGGCAAATACTTTGCAAGGCAGAATAAACTGCTCTCAGTCATAGCAAGACAGTAACACACAGGAACCTGAAGCTGTATCTTTGCTCTAAAGTCAATCTGTCAATTGCTCTATTTCAATACAGTTAAAGAAAATACTTCAGTACTGTTGTAGGATCATATTCATGCTGGCCTCAAAAGAATTTGGGAAGAGATTATTTTTTAATTTTCCATTCTTTGAATGACTTTGATAAAAATTGAATTATTATTCTATATAAGATTAAAAACTTAGAGTAATTCCCTGAGTCAGTGAAGTTTTCTCTGCAAAACATTAATACATGATAAAATTTTTGTTCTAGATTATCATTCAGAATTTTATGCATTTTAATGTTGTATTTGGTATTTTTTAATATTGTTCATTTCATTTGAATTGTCAAATGTCAGTATAAAATTGTTATACCAACAAAATCAGTGAAGTCTGCTTTTTAATTCCCAATATTAATAACTCGAGATTTATATCTTTTTTGATCATTTCTGATTAGAATTTGGTAAACTCATCTTTTATAAAAAACAACTTGGAGGACTGTCAATTTCTATTGTATGTATATTTTCTTTTACATTGAATTTTCCCTTTACTATATTATTTTCCATATAATTGGCTTTGATTTAATTGTTTGATAGTGGTGATTTTTTCAAACTTTCTTTTTTTTTCATAATGTATTTATGGCTACAATTTTCCCTCTATTCTTCCCTTTAGCTGCAATTCAAACATTTTAGAAAGAATTCTCCTCTATCATTCAGTTCAAAACATTCTATAATTTCTTCTGATATGTTTTCCTTCTACAGATATGAATTAAAACACAGTGATGAATTTATAGTTATTTAGGCATTTAAAAAGGATTGTTTTGCCATTGCTTTTTAAAAGTATTCATCCACCGGTCAAAAAACAAAATGAATGATTTCAATATTTTGGAATTTGTTGAGGAAGTGGTTCTCAATCATTTTGGTTTCTAGTCTCCACCATATGGAGTTGATTATGGCCAATATTGTATGTACACTTCAAAAAATGTGAATTTAGATGTTACTGGGTACAATGTTATCTATACTTAAATGAGGTCAAGTTAAATTTTTTCATACCTTCTATAGTTTTGATGAGATCATATGGGTTGCTGCTTTCAAATATCAATATAAAGATTTCACTTGTTTCATTAATTTATGTATATAAACTATATATATTTTGAAGTTATGTTATTACATGCACATAAATTCAAGTCCATGATATCTCTTTATGTCCAGTAGTGTTCTTTATTCAAAGATCAATTTTGTGATATTAATACATTTGCATCAACTTACATTTGATTTATACTTTGTGTGGTTAATCTTTATTCATCCTTTTCCTTTGGTTTTTCCTATGTTGTTGTGTTTAAAACAAATATGTTTGTTTTTGCCTTTTCTGTACTCAATGTTTCAATTTACTGTGTTTGTTATAATTGGTACTATATCCTCCATCTTTGTATTTCCTAATTGACCACGTTTCTTTCTCTGCTTTCCTCAACTTCTTTTGGATTGATTATAATTTGATCTTCCATTTTTCACTTTATTTACATCTTAATTATTTCTATTTCTTTCAGCAGCTACTATTGAGATTACAACTTGCCCTCTTATTATTTTATATATTCATGATTTAATCATTTCTAACACTGATAGGATTTATAATATTTGTCTTATTTTAGTTGTCTTTTGTTTTTACAGATATTTTGCAGTTAAGATATTTTAATTATTATCTTGTAACTCCATATTTGTTTTATACAATTTTTTTCTGTCTGGAGCGGGGAATGAATCATTGCTTTGAACTCCCTCACCCTGGAGAGTGAGATGATGCTTCAGAGACTCTTTTGATGCTAGAGTGGCCCATTTACAGGTTGCCACTGTTAATGGGGTAGATTCCATGCTTGGCATGGAATTCATGGGTTCAGTAGCTTTGGGTTCAAACGCCTGCTCTCCCCAGGTAGTGGAAATGTGGGAGCTCTCAATAGCCTTGAGGCTCCAGCTGCCCAGAGGTAGAGAAGATATCGTACAAGCTGGTAAGTTCCAATTCATCTGTTTCTGCTCACAACCTAGCTTTTGTTTACCTTGAGGTTTTCTCACAATAAATCTTTTTGACGTTTAAACCCATAAAATACATGCATGGAGCCCTGCTCTTGGTTCAGTCAGTTCCTATCATGGCTGGCTCCCCACAAGATTCCTCTTTCCACTATTCCTTTTGTCTTTATTTCTTATTCTCCCCCCCCCCCTTTTTTTTTTTTTCCCAATTTGCTCATTGCCTGCATTTGGAGAACTGTTTTGTGCTGTGCGGGTCGTAGCATTTTTCATTCCAGTATTTTCTTTCTAACTATAATTTTATGCTTCCATGTAGGATCATATTCTGTAAAAACTCATTGCTTCCTGTCATGTCTATAGGCTGGTGATATATTTCCTCAGAATTTTGTATACTTAATTTTGACTGAGTTTTAAAAAATATTTCTACTTGTTGTAAAATTTAGAGTTGTTGGCTACACAGTCTACTTTCAGTTTTGTTTTCCCTGACTCCCATCATTTGTGTTGCAAATTTAGTTTTTACTCTTATTGTTCATCTTGTGAGAATATTGTGATTTCCATCTCTCTAGCTCCTTTAAATTTTAATCTGTAATATCTACCAGTTTTATCATGATAGGCTTGTACATGTTTATGCTCATTTGTTTATTGCTTTATTTTCATCTCATTTTCTCTTTCCTCTTTCTTTATTTAAATTGTGTATATGGGAGAAATTTGGAGTTTATTTTCCAATATTTTAAAATATTTTTTTCATTTAATTTACTATATTTTATTTATTTTTCTTACTGGTCACTGATCATTTATTTTGGTTTGTATGGTATGGTTTATTCATTTTAAACTATCTTATGACATCAGTATTACCAACTTATGTGATGACCTGAGCATTAGCCAGTAAATTGTACAGTACAACCACAGTATTTTCATTTTTATTCTCCCACAAAAATTAAAGAAATAAATCAAAGCTAGTATCAAAAATAAGCAAATGAAAACAGTACCAAAAATTGATATGCATGACAATTAAATAAGAAATTGCAAGTTATTTCTGTTTAGTGTCCTAGCAAGAGAATGTAACTAGAATAAATGCTTTCTGGGTTGTCTTCTTTACATTTAATGATTACTATAATACTGGGCAAGCCATTTCTATTATTTAGGCCACTATACATAAACTAGGTTACATTTTCTGTATGTTACATTGTAGAGAGCAGGATTCTATATACAAAGTGTTTTCTACAATGTCAACTATATATTTTATCATTCTGGAAGATGATTGTTTATCAAATATAAGTTTTAATCTCATCCAATGTTTCAATCACAAAAAATATAATATTTTTAATGGCTAGAATATTATGAATTGTTCTTTATCATATAATCCATGCATTTTAATATAATAAAATTGTTGTCCTTAATGGTACATTCATATGTAAACAATTCCAATTTAAAAGCAAAGAACTACTTGGGATTTTAAAAATCACATAGTTTATGATATGATGCAACTGTGAACCTTGCACATTTGTTGCTGAGAAAGCAAATTATATAGCTTTCTGGAAAAGAGCTTGTTAGTTCTTCATGAATTAAAAAATACACCTGCCAGCTCAATTCACAATGGCTAAACTGTGGAACCAACCCAGATGTCCTTCAATAGATGAATGCATAAAGAAACAGTGGTATATATATGCAATGGAATATTACTCAGTAATAAAAGAGAATAAAATTATGGTATGCAGGTAAATGGATGAAGATGGAGAATATCATGCTAAGCGAAGTAAACCAATCCCAAAAAACTAAAGGCCCAATGTTTTCTCTTTAAGTCGATGCAGATCCATAATATGGAGGGGCCATGGGAAGAATGGAGAAACTTTGGTCAAAGGGGAGGGGCAGAAGGGGATGGGACATGGGGGCAAGAAAGATGGTGGAATGTGACGGACAACAATGCTCTAGGTTCATGTATGACTGCACATATAGTGTAACTCTATATTGTGTATAACCAGAGAAGTAAAAAGTTGTGCTCCATTTGTGTACAATGAATCAAAATGTATTTTGCTGTTGTGTAAACCTAATTAGAATAAATAAATAAATAATAATAATAAAACATATGAGCTTTTGATGCTAAAAAAAAAAAAAATATATACCTGCCAAATGACCCACCAAGCCCATTTGTTGGTATTTTCACTATGGGAATAAAAATTTTAATACATACAAAAATCATATTCATGATTGTTTATAGTGGCATGTTTGTACTTACCAAAGCTGGAGACAAGTCACATGGTCTTCAATAGTTAAAAGAATAAAGAAACTGTGCTTAAACAATTGGATGTTAATCACCAATAAAGAAGAATGAACTATTTTCATACGCAGTAATTTGGAAGTATCTTAGAGAATGATGTTGAATGAAAGGGTTAGTCATAAATGATGTCATATCTTATACTTCTGTTTACATGCTTTTGTTGAAAAGACAAAACTATCACATTAGAGAACAATATGATGTTTGATATTGGTAGCTGCCAGAGGCTAAAGGTGAGCAGAGGATATAACTTTTATAACATAAAAAATATTTTAAAGTGATTGAACTGGAAGGCATCTGATTATATAGTACTTACATAAATTAATGTATGTGTTCAAATTCATAGAATTGTATACAAAACGAAAAGTATACATTTCATTGTAAAATAACTTTTAAAACATAATAAACTACAGTTTAAAATCAAAAAAGACAAACATGAGGAATGTTTTACCTTATTATATCTATTACAACTAGAATTATTTTGTAAATGTTTTACTTTTTTGAGAAAATCTAATTTATTTTCTCCAGATTATTGGCAGAAAAACACTGCTTTTTTCAAGAAGAAATTTACCCGCAGCCTTGCCTAGCCTAAGTAGACAGAAACTTCACATTCCTCATAAACTACCTGTGATCTGCAAGAGAAAAGTAGGTTGGAGATAATGTTGATGGGCGGAAACTAGGAGACTTTGGTGACCAGATCCTGAAACTTGGAGAGATAAGGACAATTCCTCCTATCCATATAATCTGTAAGAATCCAATTAGTACTGGTCAGCATTGGCCAAGGTGACCTAAATTTGCCATGACAGTTGATGAAAGTCTTATGCTATCTTGCTGTCCATCAAAAATCAAGTGGTGGACTGGGGTGGGACTCTCTGGAAAGTTCTCTGGGATCCCAAATAAAACTAGAGTGCAGGAGAGGTACACTGCCCCCCCCCCCCCGCTCTGAGAAGACTCATTCTCTTCCTTCAGAGTGTCCTCTTTACCTTTTCTTGTGCCTTCGATTAACTTATTCCTGCTACTCTGAGAGACATTTCTGGAATTTTTCTGACTTTATTGCAACAATCAAGTTTGAAGTGTGGGTCTTCACATTGCCTTAGTTTCCCAGAAGGTCCCAATGATGTAAAAGTAATATAACATTCTGAAGATCAGGCAGAGATGTTTACTTAGAAAACTCTACATACTGCATATCTTGAGAATCAAAGCTAGATTCATAAGAAATGTTGCATATTAAAGGGCTAAAAAGACAATACAATGCAAAACATGGTAGAAGATGATTTCTTTAGTATTACCACAACATTATCATTGTTGTTATTATTAACATATATGCTACTGTGCTTTATCAACCATATCTACATACAGTGCTTTATTCATTTATTTTCACATTATCAATTAATGGAATTAGTCGTAGATAAAGAAGCTTCCTGTTGAAACATTTTATTAAGGATATGAGTGCAGGGAAGCCAGCAGATTATCTCTTGTAGATGTTATACTTTCCTCAATCTGCAAGATAATGTCTGACATGCTTTTTCTGGTCATATGACTTTCAGCTCTACATTCCTAATTAAGATTTCTTTGAATTTTAAAAAGAAATACAAGTAAGCCAGACTTTCTAACATATCCTGCTGAGATCATTCTACTTACAATAGCACTTTCCTCCATTCCGCCTTCTACCAAAGCACATCTTAATGTCATATTTTTTCTTCTTCCCTTGTGAATGAGAAAAGAACAAAAGAATGTATTTTTTAAAGGGAAAGAAGAAAAAGAAATTCGTAAATCCAAACAAAATGTAAAACAATTCAATAAGAATTTTCTGTGGCATTTTTTTTCCAGGTCTGCCACATATTTTGCATGTTAACTATATCTTAAATGCACAACTTGCTTGTTTTTGAAGTTTCAAAAATGATCCTGTAGGTAAACATAATATAAAATAAAGTATTATCAAAGAAAAATTTCACTGGACACTTGTGGAAAATGATCAGTCACTGTAATAGAAGAGAGAAGCTTCCATATGCCTGAGTTTCACTCCTCAGAAACAAAAGGTGGAAGGTTTTTCAAGCACCAGAGTAAACTACCAGAAAGCTGCTGAAGAAACTTAAAGGGGAAAGTTTGTCAGTGGAATTAGACAATTTTTATTTGCTATTTGACTAATAGACACTGATCAAAGTTTGACTTGTTTCCTTCACAGAGACTAGGAGTTAAGGGCACTGTTTTCTTGATAATGACATTTCAAATGGAAGGCACCATGTTCCTGAGCAAGGCATTCCTGGGATGTAAAACTGACAAAAGGGTGGGAGAAAATTTACAACACAAAGAACAGAGAAATAATTCGCAAGAGCAGGTTTACTGAAGTATGTAATCTAAGGAAAGGGAAGTCAGGGGCCTATCTTCAGAAACAAGCCTATCTAAAGTTTAGTCAAGCTAAGGGGAACATAAGGCCATATTTGTTCAATACCTTAGGATACAAGATAAATTGACACAAGTAAAATCCTACTATTGATAGCAAAAGATGAATCAATCATTGGACTCCTAGCCATGGGTGAGGAGATGAAATGGTACCTCATTCAAAATGAGTACCTGCTTAGCACTTTATGATAAAAATAATTTAAGAAAATGAAACTGGGATAGTAGTATCAACAGAAAAATACTTAAAACTCCTCATGTACTTAAATGCCATAGCTTTTCAATCATTATACATTTGTCAAAATATAAAACAAATTGCAATGCATTTACACCCAGGGGTTCACATCAATTAGACCCTGTTTTTTGCAAGTTATTTGTAACATTTATCACTATGTTTTGGATTATTCTTTGCATCTGTAAAAAAATATCATGCCACTTATTTATTAACTTCTGTGTTTAGTGGCAAGCATCATACTATCTCATATAGAAATTAACTTTAATGTTTGCTTGAAGTTCAACTCATTAAGAAGGTAAATTTCCTTATAATTGGAATTTTATTTCTAAGGGTCATAAAAATTTACTTCAATTCTTCATTGTACTTATTAATAACCTCTGTATCATGGCTCTACAAACTCAATTTCAAAGAATTTCATTACATTCTGGGAGAAATCACAAGTTATTCTTCAGATATACCTGTTGCAGATAATGGCAGATAATTTCATTGCTATGAATATGATATTCGTTGATTACAGAAAAATTATTTATGAATAATTTATAAGATTGCTCATTTTATATAATTTCTTAATAAATAGTGTTTGTTTCACATTTTGAAAGAAATTAAGATTAATGTATTGACTAGCAAAGACAATTACAGCTCAATGACAAGAATTGTTAATCACATAATTATATTTAAAAAGTAGTATTGCTATATATATACATATATATATATATTTAGCCATATGTAACTATTTACATCTACTCAGACATGTATAGCCATATATATAACTAAATATGTATATATATACACACACATATATAACCATATATAAATAACTACATATATAGCAATGGTAATATATTATATGTGTTATATATATAGTACTACCATATATAGTGATAGTATATATTATAGTAGTATTGCTATAGTTATTTATATATGGTTTTATAAAAATATAACAATATTAGGGTTACTTTTCTTGCACTCTATTTTCTCTATCATTTACTTTCTACTTAAATTGTGGCTGCTTGCATACATTATCAGAAACATAAGATATAAACAGGTAAGTACTTAATTACTGAAGAATTAAACCTTCCAATTCAGTTTTATTTTCACAGGTCTTCTTTCATCCCTTTACCCATCCCAATCTTTCTTTCTTTTCCCTTTTCTTTTCTTTTTTTTTTTTTTTTTTTTGCTTGTTTGTTTTGTTTGTCCTTGGTGTTTGTAGGGTTTCTTGTCATCTGTATTTTTTCGAATCGTTTTCACATTCAACACAAGCATATGTTCACTGGAATTCTACTTTTAATTCAAAATAGTATAAGACAAAGTATATAGCCATAATGAATTCGGTTCCAAGATGGCAGCCTAGACGGACTCTTGGTGCTAATCCCTCCAGGACTGGAGCTTGAAGTAGTGGAAATACTGTCTCCCAGCCAGCTTCTTGACATTATCTAACAGCTCATCATCCCCCACAAGAATTTCACTTGCACCTGTACTCAGGGCCACCAGGCAGCAGCAACTGCCACAAGCAGCGAGACTTCAGCGGCCAGTGGTGGAACCCAATGCGGCTTGGGGCCCCAGCCCAGGGCTCGAGCCCAGGATTCTCCCTGGGTGGGTGGGGCCTGCTTCTACATGGCATACCTGGCTCCAGCGCACACCCAACCACGCAGGACCCCTAGCAGTTGCTCCTGTGGACAAACGTCTCTCACGCGGGATCCCCGGCTATTGTTCTTTGTGGATCTCCATCTACCAGGGCAGAACTTCCTGCAACAGGGGACTCCAGACAGCATCTGGGGACAAACTTTTACTTCAACACAGCACACTGTCAAACAGCCTCTCTACTGCATCCAAGACCATCAGCGGTCCAGACCTTCACCCTGTTGCTGAAGCAGATGGCTTCTTTGTGAGACTCTCACCTAAGACATTCTTTACCCAGTGGGGAAATTCCAGTAAGCCATGGACAACGTCACCTACCGGAGGTGAAAGCAAGCAAACCTGTTTATTTACATTGAGACTTCTTATTTTTTTATTTTTATTTTTATTTTATCCTTTATCCTTTTCTCTTAATATTCCTTTTGTTTAATCTTTTTGTTTTATTTCTCAGCTCTTTTCTTCTTTTCTTCTTTTTTCTCTTTCCTCTTTTCTCTCTCGCTCTTTTCCCACCCCTAATCCCCAAAAGTTGTGAAACCAAGTATTTGTTATACAGTAGGATATGGTAGACTGGGATTTCTGAACAGTATACTAGAATGGTATTATATAGTCTTGTAACTCCCACTTGCATATGTTTTATTTTTCTTACTATCATGTCTCCTTGCTAGCTGTACTCTCTTTTCTTCCTCCTTAATGGTCTTCCCCAACTCTCTTTTGCTCTTTCTACTAACAGCCAACATCTCTTGGATTCCTTTTTCATGCTTTCTAAGATCTAATAACCATATCCTCACTTCTACTACCCTAACATTCTATCCTACACCCCATCCTCACGTTTCTCTAGCCCACCAACAGAAACAATAGACCCTTGTGCAAATCTATTGATTACATAATAGATGGTAAAGGAACTCATAATTGTTGTATATTGTGACTAAACTGTAAATGTATTTAGGAGCTATTGGGCACTATTTGGCTTGAAACTATATATTGTTTGTATTGAGATCAATCAATATTGGTCTCCCCTTTAAAGGAGAGGTATTTAAACCCCTCAAGGAAACTATAACCCTATAGGAGTAAAAACTGTAACACCTTGGATCAGCAGAACTAGAAGGAAAGACACACAAACATCATGAAAAAACAAGGGAAAAAAGTGCCTCAAACAAACCAAGATACTACATTATTAGAATCCATGGTCAGTACAGCAGAAGAATTGACAGACCAGGAGTTCAGTATGTACATAATTAAAATGTTCTGTGACTTAAAGAATGATATAAGAGAGCAAGTCCAGTCAGCAAAAAATCATTTCAATGAAGAGATACATAGGCAAATACAGGAAGGAAAAGATCACTTCAATAAGGAGTAAAGATTCTGAAAAGGAACCACACAGAAATCCTTGAAATGAAAGAAAACAATAAACCAAATTGAAAACTCAATAGAAAGCATCACCAACAGATTAGATCATTTGGAAGACAGAACCTCAGATACTGAAGACAAAATATTTAACCTTGTGAATAGAGTTGACCACAAAGTGAAGAAAGTAGGAAACCATGAACAGAACATCCAAGAACTATGGGATAACATTAAAAGACCAAACTTAAGAATTATTGGGATAGAGGAAGGCACAGAATTCCAAACACAGGAATAAGCAATCTATTCAATGAAATAATATCAGAATGAAATAATATCAGAAAGGTCTCCATAATAACATTGAATGTCAATGGCCTAAACTCAGAAATTAAAAGACACAGACTGGCAGATTGACCCAACAATATGCTGCCTCCAAGAAACTCATCTCATAAAAAGAAACACTCACAGAAAAAAAGGTGAAAGGATGGAAAAATTTTATCACTCACATGGACTGCATAAACAAGCAGGAGTTTCCATCCTCATTTCAGATAAAGTGGAATTCAAACCAAACTTAGTGAAAAAGGATAAAGAAGGTCATTTCATACTGCTCAAGGGAATCATACATCAACAAGACATAACAATCTTAAATATCTATGCCCCAAACAATGGGGCAGCCATGTTTGTCAAACAAACCCTTCTCAAATTCAAGAATCAAATAGACCACAACACAATAATATTGGGTGACTTTAACACAGTTCTCTCACCACTGGATAGATCTTCCAAACAAAACCTAACAAAGAATCTACAAGACTTGATAGAACAATCAATGGTCTAGACTTAATGGATATATATAGAATATTCCATCCTCCAACAAGCAAATACACCTTTTTCTCAGCAGCACATGGATCCTTCTCCAAAATAGATCATATGCTATGCCACAAAGCAAGTCTTAGTAAATATAAAAAAATAGAAATACTACCTTTCTATCTGACCATAATGAGATAAAACTAGAAATTAATAACATTTTTAAAAAAGAAGCCACTACAACACCTGCGACTCAATAATTTGCTTTGAACAATGCATGGCTAACAGAAGACATCAGGGAAGAGATAAAAATAATTCTTGGAGGTAAATGAGAACTCTGATACAACATACCAAAATCTATGGGACACTATGAAGGTAGTGCTAAGAGGAAAGTTCATTGCATTAAGCTCATATATTCAAAGATGTAAAAGTCAACAAATCAATTCCTTGACACTACAACTCAAAACCTTAGAAAAAGAAGAACAAATTAACACACAAAAGAAGTAGAATACAGGAAATAATTTGAATCAGGGCTAAAATCAAATTCTTGAAACAAATGAAATTGAAACACAAGAAACAACTCAAAAAATTGATAAAACCAAAAGATGGTTCTTCAAAAAAATAAACACAATTGACAAAGCCTTAGCCACCCTAACAAAAAGAAGGAGAGGAAAAAAAAACCCAAATTACTAAACTTTGTGATGAAAAAGGAAATATCACAACAGCCCCTGCTGAAATACAGAGGATAATCAGAAACTATTTTGAAAACTTATATTCTGGTAAATTAGAAAACCCTGAAGACACCAACAAATTCCTAGAGACATATGACCTACCAAACTGAACCAGGAGGACATTCATGACTTAAACATTACAAGCAAGGAAATAGAAGATGCCATCAAGAGCCTTCCAACCAAGAAAAGCCCTGACCAGATGGATTCTCAGCCAAGTTCTACAAGACTTATAAAGAAGAACTAACTCTAATGCTCCTCAAATTATTCCACAAAATAGAAAGGGAAGGAACCCTTCCAAACTCATTCTATGAGGCTAGTATCACCTTGATTCCAAAACCAGACAGAGACATATCGAAAAAGGAAAATTTCAGACCAATATCCCTGATGAATATAGATGCAAAAATTCTCAATAAAATCTTGGCAAATAACATACAAAAGCTTATTAAGAAACTAGTGCACCATGATCAACTGGGGTTCATTCCAGGGATGCAAGTTTGGTTCAACATACAGAAATCAATAAACGTAATTCATCACATCAATAGACTTAAAGATAAGAATCACATGATTTTATCAATTGATGCAGAGAAAGCATTTGACAAAATACAGCACCCTTTCATGTTCAAAACACTAGAAAAATTAGGGATAGTAGGAACATACCTCAACATTATTAAAGTAATATATGCTAAGCCTAAGGCCAACATTGTTGTAAATGGAGAATAATTGGAAGCATTCCCTCTAAAAACTGGAACAAAACAGGGATGCCCTCTCTCACCACTCTTATTCAATATAGTCCTTGAAACTCTTGCCAGAGCAATTAGACAGATGAAAGAAATTAAAGGGATATGAGTAGGAAAAGAAATACTCAAACTATCATTATTTGCAGACAACATGATTCTATACTGAGAGGATCCCAAAAATTCCACCAGAAAACTTCTAGAACTAATAAATGAATTCAGCGAAGTTGCAGGATATAAAATCAATATCCATAAATCAAATGCATTTCTATACATTAGCAACAAGTCCTCTGAAAGAGAAATTAGGAAAACTACACCATTCACATTAGCCTCCAAAAAAATAAAATACTTGGGAGTCAATCTAACAATTGTTGTGAAAGACCTCTACAATGAAAACTACAAGACACTAAAGAAAGAAATTGAAGAAGATCTTAGAAGATGGAAAGACCTCCCACACTCTTGGATAGGCAGAATCAATATTATTAAAATGGCCATACTACCCAAAGCACTATACAGATTCAATGCAATCCCAATTAAAATCCCCAAGTCCTTTCTTATAAAAATAGAAAAGGCAATCATGAAATTCATTTGGAAAAACAAGAGACCCAGAATAGCCAAAGCGATCCTGAGCAAGAAGAGTGAAGCAGGAAGCATCACAATACCAGACCTTAAACTTTACTACAAAGCTATAGTAACAAAAATGGCATGGTACTGGCATCAAAATAGACATGTAGACCAATGGTACAGAATAGAAGACACAGAGACTAACCCACATAAATATAGCTATCTCATACTAGACAAAGGTGCCAAAAACATACATTGGAGGAAAGATAGCCTTTCAACAAATGGTGCTAGGAAAACTGGAAATCCATATGCAGTAAATGGAAACTAATCCCCTATCTCTCACCATGCACAAAACTCAACTCAAAGTGGATCAAAGACCTAGGAATTAGACCAGAGACCCTGCATCTAATTGAGGAGAAAGTAGGTCCAAATCTTCATCACGTTGAATTAGGCCCTGACTTCCTTAACAAGATTCCAAAAGCACAAGAAATAAAAGCAAGAATCAATAAATGGGATGGACTTAAACTAAAAAGCTTCTTCTCAACAAAAGAAACTATCAATGAGGTGAAAAGAGAGCCTACATTCTGGGAGCAAATTTTTGCCACATGCACATCAGATAGAGCACTGATCTCCAGGATATATAAAGAACTCAAAGAACATAACACCAAAAAAGCAAACAACCCAATCAATAAAGGGGCTAAGGAGCTGAATAGAAACCTCTCAGAAGAAAATATACAATCAATAGACAAATACATGAAGAAATGTTCAACATCTCTAGCCATTAGAGAAATGCAAATCAAAACTACTCTCAGATTTCATCTCACCCCAGTCAGAATGGCAGCTATCCAAAATACCAGCAACAATAAGTGCTGGTGAGGATGTGGTGAAAAAGGCACACTCAAAACATTTCTGGAGGGACTGCAAACTGGTGCAACCAATCTGGAAAGCAGTATGGAGATTCCTTAAAAAACTTGGAATGGAACCACCATTTGATCCAGCTATTCCACTCCTTGGCCTATACTCTAAAAATTTAAAAACAGCATACTATAGTGACACAGCCATTTCAATGTTTATAGCAGCACGATTCACAATTGCAAAACTGTGGAAGCAACCCAGATGCCCTTCAATAGATAAATGGATAAAGATACTGTGGTATATATACACAATGGAATATTATTCAGCAATAAAAGAGAATAAAATTATGGTATTTGCAGGTAAATGGATGGAATTGGAGAACATTATGCTAAGTGAAGTAAGCCAATCTCAAAGAGCCAAAGGCCGAATGTTTTCTCTGATTAGTGGATGCTGATACATAAGGGAGGTGGTAATGGGGAACATAGGAGAAATAGAGGAACTCTGGATGGGGCTGGGGGAAGTGGGGGGAAATAAAGGAGATTGGGTGTAGTAAAGATAGTTGAATGAGATGGTCATCACTACCCTAGGTGCATGTATGAAGACACAAATGGTGTGACTCTATCTGGTTTGCAACTAGAGAAATGAAAAAATTGAGCTCTATATATGTACTATGACTTGAAATGCATTTAAATAAATTAATTTAAAAAAATAAAAAAATTAAAAAATATAGCCATATCATTTACAACAGAGCTTTCATATGATTTCACTTATTTTTATTGTTTCTTCCATGACATGCCATGTTTTTTCATTTTATGTGCCACTTTAATTCATTATCTCAAAAGCAAATTTATAGTATTTTATTTTTAAGAGATAATTGTTTAGTTTGCTTATTATTCTTTAAAGCTTGCCATTTTTATGTGAGTAAAAAAAAGTTGGAGAAGATTTGTCATTGAGATGAATATTTTTCATGCATCACCTAAAATAAACCATTACACAAATAAGAATAGAAACTTAGAAATGTTATATGATTTGCACTAAGTCACCCAGTGTGAGGCCAAAATTATGAATAGAATAAACTTCTGACAGACATGAATCTGATATTCTAATTTTTTAATTAAAAAGAAAATTTCTAAAACAAAAGTCACATTGTAGGTCCCTCAGATAATTTTTCTTGCTATATGAGTTTAGATATTTATTTCCCTTTAAAAGTAAGGCCTGAACACTTAAATAAAGCTAAATGAAACTTATCATGATACTGTTGCTTTTGGAATCTGTAACTGGAAAATGAGGAAAACCCTGGAATGTTGGTCCTCAACTTCAAGGAATTTATGAGATATGATCCTGAAACTTGCTATTTAAAGGAGACCTAACACTAGATAACAGGTCTGTGTACCAGGGATCCAGAAGCTAGAAATGCAGCCCCTGATGTGGGTGTAAAATTGGTGGACCAGCAAGACAGAGGTGAGATACAACCTCAAGACAAAACAGAGGCAAACATTTAAACAGAAGGAAAACTCACAAGAATGAGATTCAAATAAGTTCAGAATAAAGGTAAGTGTAAGAAATGTCAAGTATCTTTATTTTAATTTCTCACCTAAATTAATTCATCCCTTTCACATATATTTTCATACATATTTATAACCATGACATGCAATCTCCAACATAACCCTGTATGTATGCACAGCAATATGTGCTTATGAACACAATCCTTAGGAAGCGCTCATGGAATATAAAGCTCTCTAATCTGGATACACTCACAAATGATCCATGATTTACTTTAATTAAAATTTCATTCTTAACTTTAGAAGTAAGTGAATATAATTCTTTGTTTTGCATAAAACTTCTGATAAGATACAAAGAAACAGTTTTACAAAAGCATTTTTGTGTGCAACATTCTACTTTGCTTCAAGGAGGTTTTTGCCATATCTCACTTTTTTCCTCTTTTCTATCAGTTAACAAACTCCTCACATTTCTCCACACTCAGGTTAGATAAAATTGATAATTTATTTACATACATTTTAATTCAATAAAACATTAATTACCTTTTTTAGAGGATATTTGTTCAAAGACTCTTTAAAAGTATCCCGAGAAGCAATTAACCGGCTAAGGTGACTTTATAATAATTTAGAAATAAAGGTACTAAAAAGATTTTTAAAAAATTATAAATATTCCAAAAATAATTACTACAGATAAATGTAGACATATGTAGAGTAATTCAATTAATATTTTATTTTCAATATGTATTAGTGCTTTTGCTTTGATATTACTTAATATCCAGAAATTAGCTTTATTACACTGATTTTAAAAGCAATATCAGCATACACTCTTCTCAGAACTGAAGAAAATTTCTTAGAAAATATTTTAGGAATTAAAGTGGGGGTATTAATAGCAGTAGTATTAAAGATCCTGGGATATTAGGCCCACACCTAACAATGCATTAAAAGGAGAAAATCATATGTGAAGATAATTTTACATGATAAAGCATATGAATTCAAAGTCTTTTTCACAAAAAATGACTTACACATAAATGTATGGGAATATTTTCAAAGTATATGATTTTGAAAAATTTGACAGGCATTCAGTAAATTAAGTTTCCTTTATTGTCACTGATTTGGCATCATTATTTTCTAATAAATGTTCATTCTTATTCACTTCCTTGCATTAAATAACCTAATAATATTTCAGTTGCACACTATAATGAATTATAATTTAAGAAATATGCCATGTTTCTAGGCTTAAAAAATACTTGCTCACTGACTTTTTTATATCATTAATGAATTTTTTAAATTCATTATACTGTGTTCCAATAGTTTTATCATATCTTTAGTGTAGTACCAAAAATGTAAATATAACTGCAAATAAAAATTGATTTTTAGAGTATTAGAGCTAAATATATTAGTAATAATTTACTATGTAATATATAAATACTACAGGATACTACTTCTATGATGTATTTTATTTTATTTTATTGGTACTGGAGATTGAACTCAGGGGCACTCAACCACTGAGCCACATCCCCAGCCCTATTTTGTGTTTTATGTAGAGATAGGGTCTCACTGAGTTGCTTAGTGCCTCACCATTGCTGAGGCTGGCTTTGAACTTGCGATTCCTGTCTCAGCCTCCCTAAGTGCTGGGATTACAGGCTTGCACCACTGCACACAGCTTATGACATATTTTAAATGGTCAAACTGATAGAAGCAGAGAGTAGAAAGGTCATTGCCAAGGACGGGAGGAGGTATTAGAATGGTACAAAGATTTAGTTATAGAAGATTAATAAGTCCTAGAGATCCACTCTACAGCATAGTGATGGTAGTTAACAATAATGTATTGTATAATTAATAATTTAGTGAGAGGGTTGATCTTACCTTATGCCCTTATCACTAATAATACTAATAATAATTAATAAGAAGATGAGGACGATGGATAGGTATATAGAGTAGACTGCATGGCTATATATTCTTATCTCCAAGCTCATCAAATTGCATATATTAAATATATGTATAATTATGATTGTCAATAATAAGTTAATGAAGGGGTTTTAAGTATATATTTTAGCAAATAGAAGAAACAGGCATAGAAACCTTCAATGTGAACTAGTAATTAAGGATAAAATAGGGTTTGTTTTTCAATCAGCTATATTAACATAGCTAATCATAATTTTAATAGCCTTTAATTAATTCTACAATTAATTTTGATGTAATGTTATTCTGTTTTCAATAACACTGAAAATAATGACTGTGGAATGCTCCCTTAAGCCTGACCTATAAAACTCAGTAAATACATAATAACCAAAGGATAAGAATGGATCAATGTCATATTCCAGCATTTTATCAGAAGATACCACTTAGAGAAATTTCATCTTATTTCACTATAATAATGGAGAATAAATAAAAACTAAATATTTTGATGAAATAACTTATTACATATATTTGGTTTAAAGGAGAAGATTAAAGTGTGCTATTAAATTATGAATATCCACAGATCACATGTAATTTGTATATAATTCAGAAAATAATTTACTAATAATTTATCTTAATATAGGAATAATAAAAAGAAAAATGTTAAATGTAGTCATAATATTTTTTGAGTAACAAGAAAGGAATTAGTGAAGGATAATGATGATGTGTATTATGCAGAAGAACACAAGGGGCAATGGAGTGAATGGAAGTCATTAAGAAATGATATCTAAGCAGAGACCCAAAGAATGAATGGATTAGCTTGCAGAAAGAATGAGAACACATCTTGTTTTCAGAAGGATTGTATTGAGGACCGGGAAACCAAAAGAAGAGTGAACATATTTTGAGAGCAAGAGAAGTTCTCTTTTGCTATTCTATAGAGATGAAGAAGGGAAGGGATCACAGAGCAGTGGACGGGGGCTTAAGTGAAAATTCAATGAAAACGTTTTTCAAATTCACACCAATGGAGTTTTGTGAGGTACTTTACAGTTTTTTATAACTTAATTGGGAAAATGTATTATAAATGTCTATTCAGGTAAAAAAAATAAAATAACATGTCAACAAGTAAATATTTAATATGTATCTCCTTATAAATTGTGGAATAAACTATAGACAGATGTTCACAAAGAGTAAAGTTCAGTCAGATAGTTGTTTGCAGAATCCCAGGAATGCAACTTATAATTTTAGATGGAATGACAGTGAACCTTTTACCTTTCTTTGGTTAAGAGTATTTAGTTGTTGTATTTCTCAATATTTTATTATAATTAACATTAGTTTTTGGAATTCAGCAGCTCAAATTATTACTCATTTCTCCATTATGCCATATTCAAGATGTGAAAAGTTTTCAAAACTTCCTCATGTATTCAATCGTGTTATTTTGGAGAGTCAAATGGTCACCAGCCTCACTCCCTTGTAACTAACACTCTTCATAATTTGTTATGCCATCTGTAGTCATGAAAAAATAAATTTTCCTTTCCTTATAGCAGAATGTTAATATTGAAGATAGATTTTATTCTCATCTTTTTCCACTACAACATTTCCATTTCCAATGGTTTCTTTTTTCTCTATTCTTCTCTCATAATCCATCCCATTTTGTTTTCCTTTTTGATATATTGTTTTAATCTAGACTATTTTTAGCTCTTTCGCTATCATTTTCTACTAAATTTTTCTGCTTTCCTGTTCTCTCCGTCCTTTCCTGATGTATAAATATTGTGAATCTAAGAAAATCAGTATTTAATACTCACACATTTAATCGCATAGTCTGCTCCTCAAAATAATTGAAACAGCCATTTTCCCCATGAACATCCCTCATTTACTTTAGAAATCATGAAAAACATTTGAAGTTAATTTGCTTCAGTTATTGCCATTGCCATTTTTCTCAGCTTTCAAAAATTTAACTTGTGACAACAAAACAACTCAGCCCAATCCCAAACAGAGATTTAGCTTGCAGTCATCAAGCTGGGAAATTTCTCTGCAGAGGACAGATATTACATATGTAGAACTTCTAACAAATGAAGAATTGATGGCAAGTGTGTCCGTGTTTTTTGAAGCAAGCAAACAAACAAACAAACAAAAATAGCACCGGTAGTTTTCTAATGCTCCAAAATAACTCTAAAGAAAATATGTCTTTTACTGACATTACATCTGGGGAAAAATTGTAAAATTATAGAATAAGACTTGTCCCAATCAAGGATGATGTGAGGCAACAAGCAAACTCAGTCATCTCAGGAGGAAATAATGCTTTTCTGGATGTACAGGCCTCACACAATAGGCTGTTGCAGGCCATTTCTGTTGCAAAAAGGCTACACCTGGAGTTAGCCTTCTGCCCCACTCTGGAGCCCTCACTTTTATATAGGATGCAAGAGGACTGAAAGAAATCAAATATTCTGGGGGGAAAATGAGAGTTGTCCAGTCCTTATCTATTCTCCTCTTTCCTGCTTAAGGGATTCTCGACCATAAAAGCCCACCTGGTTTGTCATTTAAATCTTACAGGAACAGTTCCCTATGAGGGGTGTCTCAAATTTGCCCACACACTTTAACCAGAAGAGGCAATAATTTTTTTCCTGATGTAGCCTTAAGAAACCCTTTAACTTAAAGCCATACTTTTCCAATCTAGGCATTTTCAGAATCATAAACAGCTATTTGAACATCATCTGCTAAACTTTTAAGCTCAATTGTTCAGTCATTGGCTAAGAAAAAAAAATATTTTTGTTGTATAAAATAAAAGCATAATCCAATTATCTAGGCTAAAACTATTGAGAGAATAGCAAGAATGAGATGTATGCACCTTCATAATCTTTTCTCATGGCAAGGCAGAGTGGTAGCATGCTCCTGTGACAGAAGCTGATGTAACAGAGCAGTGTAGCTGAAGCTTAAACATTAGGTTAAGGATATTCCAATGTTAAAATTGCAGTTTATAGAAATGTTTTCCAGCAAGTTCAAAGACCCAGGCTTAAGTATAGGAACTTGAGTTTCTCATGCCTAAAGGGACATGAGCAATTCAGCTGATGGGACTTCCTGGAAACCTCAAAATACTCAGATACAACTTCCCCTGAAAGTGGCCATGATTCAATTATTGGGAAACAAAAAATGGGCTCTATGTACAGTCTATTTAGACATAACGGAGCAGAGAACTTACTTTTCTGCTTTTACTGTCTTTATATATCTGCTTTTAAAACTTTGGGTCCCATGTCAACAATAGAGCATATGTCTGTGGTATTTTGACTTTAAGTAGTTCGGTTTAGGCTTCGATAGGCAAGGCTGGTAGCCTCCCTTATAAGGTTTCCACTGTGTTTAGGTAAACTTAAAAAATTTCTTTGAAAGGCACAGGAAACAGATTTTCTAGGAATCTAGAGAGGTTGATTAAATGTAGGTATCAAGTAGGTTGATAACAAGTGTCCTGTAGGGGCAGGGACATAATTTTAAGAGAGATTAATTGAACTAAAAAAAAAGACTTAATGTTTTCCTGTGTTAATGAGTTATATTTTAGAGGAGATGTTCCTTGAATATACAAAGGAAAATGATCTTAAAGGTCATTGAAAATCTATCAGAAAGAAAAAATAGAATATAACCTATTCTCACTATTTTAAAGAAGAGAAAAATAGTGAGGAAGGTAAGTGAAAGTCATTCAACTTAGAAAGGAAGAAGTAAAATTTCTTCTGCAGATGACATGATATTTTTTGGGGTAGGGAGGTGGTACCAGGGATTGAACCCAGGGCCACTCAACCACTGAGCTACATCTCCAGCCCTTTTAGTTTTTTATTTAAGAAATAGGGTCTCACTAAGTTGCTTAGGGATTTGGTAAGTTTCTGAGGCTGACTTTGAACTTGTGATTCTCCTGCTTCAGCCTCCTGAGCCACTAGGATTAGAGATGTGCACCATGATGCCAGGCAGAAGACATGATCTTACATAGAAAGAATCCTAAAGAATCCACAGAATCTGTTATAAATAAAAGAAAATATTGGTAAAGTTTCAGAATACAAAATTCAAAATACAAAAATAAGTAATGATACTATACACTAACAATTAGCTGAAAGATGAATTAAGAAAGCAATTCCTTTTGCAATAGTTTAAAAATATACTTAGGAATAAATATAAAAAAGGATGAAAAAATCTTGTACATTGAAAACTATAAATCACTGATAAAATAAATTAAGAAGATACAAATAAGTAGAAAGATATATTGATAATAAATTGAAAGAAGTAAAGTTCTGACCCAATCAGAACAACTGTAGAAGAGGAAAAGTTTATTTGGGGGCTCATGATTTCAGAGGTCTCAATCCATAGACAGCAGACTCTATTCCTCCGGGCTCAAGGTGAGGCTGAACATCATGGCAGAAGTGTGTAGTGAAGGGAAGCAGCTCACATGATGATCAGTAAGCAGAGAGAGAGAGAGAAAGGTATCTCCACTTGCCAGATACAAATTTATGCCAAAAGCCACACCCTCAATGTTCCACCTCTCCAGCCACATTCCACCTGCCTTCAGCTACCACTCAATTAATGCCCTCAGGTGATTAATTCACAAATCTGGTTAAGGCTCTCTTAACCCAATTATTTCTTGTCTGAAACTTCTTGCATTGTTTCATACAAGAAATTTGGGGGGCATCACATTCCAAACCAAAACCCCCCAAGCACTCAAGTAATTTTAAAAAAACAATGTCAAGAACAAAAAATAAGGAAAGGATAATCTCTTTAGTAAATGGTGCTGGAATATAATGTCCACATTGGAGAAAAAGAAAAAAAAGGAAGGAAGGAAGGAAGGAAGGAAGGAAGGAAGGAAGGAAGGAAGGGAGGGAGGGAAACATAAACCACAACTCTATCCTATACCACTTATGAACATTTACTGGAAATGGATTAAATAATATATCTGAAACCATGAAGAATCTGAATTGAATATAGGGAATAATATGGGCATTGGGAATAATATAGGGAATATATGGGCATTGGTCTTGGCAGTGGTTTCCTTTTTCTAGATATAATACCAAAGCACAAGTGTAAAAATAAACAAGTGGGATTGTATCAAAGAGCTTCTACACAAAATAATCAATGAAACTAAAATGAATCTTATGGAATAGGAAAAAAATGAGAACCATATATTTAATAAGAGTTTAATATATAAATATATGTAAGAATTCATGCAAACTATCGCAAATCCTACAACTTAAAAATTGGCAGTGCCAGAATAAACACTTCCTCAGTAAAGACAGAAGAATAACCAAGAGAGGCTGGGATTGTAGCTCAGTGGTAGAGTGCTTGCCTCATATGTGTGAGGCATTGGGTTCAAGCCTCAGCACCACATAAAAATAAACAAAGATATTGTGTCCACCTACAACTAAAAAAATTTTTTGAAAAAAAAATAATAACCAAGAAGATCATGAAAAGATGCTTAACATCACTAATTATCAGGGGAATGAAATTCAAACCATAATGGATTAATCTTCAGATCTGTTAGGTGGTTATTATGAAAAGGAGAAGAGATAATGAGTGCTGAGATTATGTGGAGAAAAAACAACCTTTGTTCATGTTAACTGTTAGTGGGAATGTAAATTGCTACAGCATAGGAAAAACTGTGGAGTTTCAAAAAAACTTTAAAACAGAATTATGATAGGATCCAGCAACTCTCACTTCCAGATACTTATTCAAAAAAATGGAAACACTTTATAGAAAATTAATCTGTTGACCACTCTTCATTGCAGTATTATTCACAATAGCCTAGTTGCACACCTGCACACACACACACACAGTGAAACACACACAGTGAAACACACACACAGTGAAACTTTATTCAGCCTTTAATTAAAAATAAGAAAGGGGGCTGGGGCTGTAGTTCAGTGGTAGAGCATTTGCCTAGCATGTGTGAGGCACTGGGTTTGATCCTCAGCACCACATACAAATAATAAATGAATAAAATAAAGATCCAACAACACCTTAAAAATATTTAAAAAATAAGAAAGAAAAGAGAACCCTTCAATGTGTGACAATGTAGATGAAACTAGAGGAGATTACATTAAGAGAAATAAGCCTAAGAGAGAAAAACAAATACTAAATACTATCACTTACACATTGAGGCAAAGGGGTAAAAATGAAAAAAGAAAATTGAACTCATGGATTCACAATGTACAATGATAGGTCCCAAGGGTTTTGCAGTGTTGGGAGAGGGAAATAGATGTTCAAGGTAAGATAAATAAATTATTTTTAAAATTTATTTATTAATTTATTTTTTAAATAATTTTTTATTTATTAATTTATTTTTTTAAATTTATTTATTCTACTTAGGTATACATGATAGTGGGATGCATTTTTTGATTCATTGTACACAGATGGAGCACAACTATTCATTTCTCTGGTTCTGTGATATAGAATCACATCATATATGCAGTCATACATGAAGCTAGGGCTATGATGTCCATCTCATTTCATCATGTTTATTGCTCCCATACTCCCTACCACCTCCCTTCCCTTTGACCAAAGTTCCTCCATTCTTCCCATGTAATGTCTGTCATGATATTTCCTTTTCATCATGAATTTTAGTAATTTGGGTTTTCTCTCTGCTTCTGTTTGTTAGAGTGGTTAAGGATTTGTCAATTTTATTTATTTTTTCAAAGAACAGCTTTTTCTTTTGTCAGTTTTTTGAAGTGTTTCTTTTGTTTCAATTTTATTGATTTCAGCCCTGATTGTAATTATTTCTACTTCTTTTGTTTTGGTTTGTTCCTCTTTTTTTAGGGCTTTGAGATGTAGTGTCAAGACATTGATTTGTTGACTACTTTTTCTTTTAATGAATGAGCTCAATGCAATAAACTTTCCTCTTAGCACTGCCTTCTTGGTGTCCCAGAGATTTTGATATGTTGTATCAGAATTTTCATTTACTTCTAAGAATTTTCTTATCTCCTCTCTGATGTCTTCTGTTATCCATTTATCATTCAAAAGTGTATTATTTAGTCTCTAGGTGTTGGAGTAGTTTCTATTTTTTAATCTGTCATTGATTTCTAATTTTATTCCATTATGGTCAGATAGGATGCATGGTAGTGTCTGTAAATTTTTTTTGTATTTGCCAGAACTTGCTTTGTGACATAACGTATGATCAATTTTGGAGAAGAATCCATGTGCTGCTGAGAAAAAAATGTATTCGCTCGTTGATGTATGGAACACTCTATATACGTCTGTTAAGTCTAACTTATTGATTGTTTTATTGAGTTCTATGGTTTCTTTGTTTAGTTTTTGTTTAGAAGATCTATACAGTGATGAAAGAGTTGTGTTAAAGTCACCAAGTATTGTTGTGTTATGGTCTATGTGATTCTTGTAGTTGAGAAGGGTTTGTTTGATATACATAGATGCCCCATTTTGGTGGGCACATATATTTAAGATTGTTATGTCTTGTTGATGTATGATTCCCCTAAGAAGTATGAAATGCCCTTCTTTATCCCTTTTCACTTACTTTGGTTTGAAGTCCACTTTATCTGATATGAGAATGGAAATTCCTGCTTGTTTATGCGGGTCCATGTGAGTGATATGTTTTTCCCACCCTTTCACTTCCAGTCTCTGGATGTCTCTGTAATTTTGTACATTTTTGTCCTATAAGCCTCTTGTATTTGATTTTCCAATTCATTTCTCATGTTTGGGAAATTTTCTGATATTATTTAATTGAAGAGATTGTGCATTTCTTTAATTTGAAATTCTGTGCCTTCTTCTATCCTGATAAATCTTACATTTGGTCTTTTGATGCTATCCCATAATTCTTGTATGTTCTGTCCATGATTTCTTACCATCTTCACTGTATAGCCAACTTTATTTTCAAGACTGTATGTTTTGTCCTCATTATCTGAGGTTCTGCCTTCCAAGTGATCTAATCTGCTGGTAATGCTTTCTATTGAGTGTTTTATTTGGTTTATTGTTTCCTTCATTTCAAGAATTTCTGATTGTTTTTTTATTTCACAATCTCTAGCTCTTTCTTCAAGTAATCTTTTACTAGCCGTATTTGCTCCCTTATCTCTTTGTTTTGATCAATGGTTGTCTTTATTTGCTCTCTTCTTTTTTTGTTGGAGTGATGAATGGTTGCCTTTATTTGCTCTCTTATTTCTTTGTTGGAGTGATCAATTTTTGCCTGTATTTGCTTAATTAAGTCATTCTTTAATTCACAGGTCATTTTAATTACATACATCCTAAGTTATTTCTCTGACATTTCATCAACTGTGCTGTCAATGGATTCTATTTTTGTAGTATCTTGGTTTATTTGGGGTACTTTTTCCCCTTATTTTTTCATGTTGATTATGTATCTTCCTTTCTTGCAATGCTGATCTGAGGTATTGCAGTTTCTATTCTATAATCTTATAGTGACACTACAGATTACCTGTATCTCACCTTGGAGTTCACTTCCAGTCCCCAGCAGGTGTCCCCAGATGGACACTATTGCCACTAAAGATGGTGGTGTTGGTAGTGGAGGTAACTCAAGATGGCAGTGGGAGTGGCCCAAGATGGATACAAACACTTTCAGAGATGAGGGTAAAAGGGTGGAACTTACAATGGCTTTGGGCTGATTGATGGAAGATGCAGTCCTTTGGCGGGCTGCTACCTCTAGGCCCTGTCTGTTGACCCAAGGAAGAGGCTAATACATGGGAAGAACTATGGGGATTGTTGCAGTGTGTAAGATAGATACAGGAAGGGAGCAACAGCATGGATTCTTTCTATGTGCAGGGGTGGTCCTGGGCCAGGGTTCTCACACAGACCTGTGAGGGCAGTCCTAGGCCTGATCTTGGCCTGGGATCCCAGGTCGTGGGTCTAGCCCTGAGCCTGGGCTCCTGCAGATCGGCAGGGGCTCTAACACTGAACTGGGGGTGGTTGCATGCCTCAGCCACAGGGGTCCCTGGAAGCAGTTCTTTGCCTGGGTCTGGGTTCCCCTGTGGGTTGGTGGATTGGTGGGTAGCAACCTCAGGCCTGACCTTGACTGGGCTCCTGCAGAGGTCCCTGAAGGTGGTCCTGGGCCTTGGCCAGTGCTCTTACCAGTCGACAGGGACTCTGGCTCGAAACTGGACATTGTCCCAGGCCTCACTTAAGCCCAGTCTCCCACAGGTGTCCCTGAGGCAGTCCTTCACCTGGATCTGGGTTCCCCTGTGATTGGTGGCTAACAGTCTCAAGTCTGCCCTTGCCTGGGCTCCTGCAGTGGTCCCTGGAGTTGGTCCTGGGCCTTGGCCTTGTAAGATAAATAAATTATGATAATCCAGTGCATAGCATAGTGACTACAGTTAATAATACTGCATTGTGAAGTTTAAGTTTGATAAAAAGAGATTTGGGGCATTCTAACCAAAACAAAACAAAAATAAATATGTGAAGTGTTTGATATGTCAATTAATTTCATCACAGTAACCATTTCACAAAGTTGATTATGGCTTGTCATCATATTGTATGATTGAAATATGAGTATTACTTATTAATTATATCAATTTTTTGTTAATTATATCTCAATAAATTTGAAAAAAAAAGTCTAAATTTATTTAGACTGTCATTCATTCAACCAACATTCTTTAAGCTCTTATCACTTAAGAAGTATTTGGTTAGGTTTAGGAATATAGACATCAAAAGGAGACTAGTGGAGGGATTTGCAATGTGTTCTGGGGAAGAATTTACTAGGGAAAAATCATTAATTGCTTTAAGTGCTGAGATCCATATGTGTGCAATGTAGTATAGAAAAAAATAACAGGGATAATTAATATAGTTTTGGAGATGGGTTAAGAAGCCAATGTTTGCATCTGTGTGTGTGCGCGCGCCTGTGAGTGCATGTGTGCGTGTGTGTTTTCCTAAGTTGAGGTGAAATCACAGCTTGAAGTAATGGTCATCAGCTATATAAAGGTTGAAGAAAGTCAGAAATAAGAGAGGGTGGAAGTTAGACAACTCTATGTGGTTAAAGATTCCATTCTGCAACATTTGAAACAAGTCTTTATCCTGTGAAGTTTACCATCCAACTTATATTATCAAGTTCTTTTTAGTGAGTGTGTTGGTTGGTTTCAGTGAAAACAGTATTATCTGAAACAATGACAAGTGACTGGTTATAATGTGTTTCAGAAAGTCTTAATCAAATTAGTATTTTTGAAACATTTGTAAGATTAGCTGAGAATGTATATCCATTTGGTGTTCTAAAAATTAGAATCTATTTGCATCATTCTCTTTTTAATGATAATTGAAATTCAAGGCTGCAACCCTCTAGTTGATTACAAAATAAACTTTCCAAAGTATTAGGTGATAGGCATGTGTCTGAAAAAGTATGATTGAGTGGATTCAACACAGCCTGCCATAAAACAGGTTGATTTATGAAAAACACCGAACTGTTTGTGTTTGAATAATAAAGTAATTGAATAAAGATATATTATTGCTAGTATCTGAATAATTATGATTTATCCCCTTGATAGTTAGAAAACTAGATAATTGAGTAGAGAAAACAAGAAAAAATATGTATTATTTAATTGCTAATGACATTCTTCATGAAACTGAAATTGCTTGGAGAAGAAAAGAAGTAAGAAAAAGTTAAGAAAAAGCTATAACGACTGTTGTTGCAGGGGTGGGATATAAAGATAAAGACAGACATAGACATAGAGATAGAGATAGAGGAGTGAAAGAGAGACAGAGAGAGAGACAGAGAGAGAGAGAATTCCTCCTTGTAAACATGAAGCTCAGTTAGTGATATTTAATATCAAATATAATGATGCTTTGTCTGTTTGTGACCATTAAAGGCAAAAAATTATTCAGCTTAAATGGTAATGGACAGAAGACAAAGGAGTTATAATGCAAAGGACCTGAAACAGTTCACTGAGGTCAAGATTAATTAGCCTAGTGAAATTTAGAGAATAGGTAATAATTTATTCTTGGACACTGAAAAATAAAAAAAAATAAAAAAAGGCAGCATTCACAGTGCCAAACCACCATTGAAGCCATTAGCATAATGGCAATATCCATTTTGGAGTAGAGGAGGGCTGCCATAAAGAGAGTCAGTGCAAGGAAAAGAAAAGCATAAGCTCCTCCCTTTTTTGGGAAATTTAACTTTTTGCCAAGGGTACAGGAAAATAAATGTTAATCCCACTCCAAAAATAATAAAACATGAGGAAGAAAAAATAAACAGAGAAAAAATTAAAATATGATTTGTAATAAAGAAGGGGAACAATAAATATAGTTAACTTTAAAGTTGTAAACAGTCTGCTAGGATATGAAATTAAAAAGAAAAAAAATAAAAGGAAACAAAAATGGAAATAAAATAAAAAGAAAAACATAATAGTCAGCTTCTAATACTTCAATCAAGGGTATATAAAAATATTTCTTCCAAAGGTCAGTACCAAAAGCATAAAAATGTATAAGCCTCAAAAGGTGTAATTCTGTATCAGACCTTATGTTAAACAGGAACTTGGAGGGGCCCCAAAAGCACAGGATTGGGAAAAAATATGTGTAGTTGCTTTATTTCAGAAATGCGTTGAATCATTTTGTACCAGAGGTATATGAGGCAAAGAGAAAAACATTTTTTACTAGGCAAATCTCATAAACTGAAGAGATTTCACAACAGGAAGCTCTACTGTGCCTGAGGGTTACAACTGTTTTGGAGTTTTCCTATGAAAAGTAAAGTACATAGTAAGAGGAGAAGGACAGAAATTTTGCTCCGTGAAGTGTAACTATTACAGATAACGGTTAAAGTGCTCTCTGGAAAGAATTGTGCCATTCTCAAGGATCTGTCCTCTACTGAGCATCAGGATGCCAGATATAAGTGGAGCAAAGGAGAAACAAACATTAAAGATCTTTAAATATGCAATGCACTTATATGAACTGAAGGACTCTTAATATTTGGGGAGAGGAAGTACCAGCATTGATTTTTTAAATTCACAAATAATGATCATACATATATATAATTTATGTACATGGAAAGCAATGGGATGCTTTGATATATGTTTAAATTGTGGCATAATTAAATCGAACTGATTAACATATCCATTAACTCACATACTTATTATTTTTTGTGGTGAGAATATTTAAATCCTACATTTTAACATTCCTGAAATATACTTTCTAAATTTGAAATCCAAGGACTATTTTTAATTTTATCCTGTAAGAGAAGGAATGAATGATTAAAGGAATCCTCCCAAGGTAATGGACAATCTAGTTTCACAAAATCTTATTAGAAGTGGTTCTTTCAAAATAATTGAAATTGTTAAATTGTTTATGATTCTCATATCGATTAAATTACTCATGGATTAAAAATAGATCATCGTTTTTCTTTTTTCTATTTCTAGGTTATCATCTTCCTAAAAGATATTAAATCTTTGCTAAGAAACAGACAATACAAGAGATGGTGATTTCTTCTTTTTTTTCTCTTTTAATTCAATGGTTAGTGAAAGTGAGATGGACATAGTGATATTTTTTATTTCTTCACTCATTCCTTTACTTTCTGGAAGAGTGAAATACATGAAGTTTGATGGGTTTGAAATGACATGGGAAAGGTGAAAGCAGCCATGTCTTTACTGGATGAAATCATCTCAAGCTCAACAGCTGAGGAGGGTTGCATGATTCTTCAACATCCTGTGCCACATGTTCCCAAACCGATTTGGACAGTCAAGTGGTATTGGTCAAAAAGTTAGAAAATTTGGACACTATTATAGAAATTATTTCCCCACAGTGACACTCAAACAAATGATTTTTTAGAATTGCTAGCACATAATGCTACTAACAATTTTAAAAAATTAATCAACTACTCAGGTTTATTTTGTGCCTGTGTTCAAAAGACAATGTGTTTTTTTAATGTCACCAGCTAGAGTAAAGCTGTTCCCCTTTGATATGCCATTGCCTCTCTTCCCATCCTTTCCCTTCTCTTCACAGACTTTCTCTTCTTATCTTTATCCTTATATTTATGCTTCTGCTAGTCTGTTTAAACCTGTTTATAACCTCATATTCATTGGACAATATTTAACAAAGGGGTAGGGAAGGTTTTCTGTGTTAAAAGTTATGTACATATAATCATCCTTCCTTATCCATGAGGAATACCTTCCAATACCCGCAGTGGGAGCCTGAAAATATAGATAGCATTTCACATTATGTACTTTATGTTTTCCCTATATATACATACCCATGTTAAAGCTTATTGTAAATTAGGTACAGTAAGAGACCAACAACCATAACTAATAATAAAATAGAACAATTAGAAAAATATACTGTCATAAAATTGTCAATATTCCTACTGTTTAGCTTTGGAGCTGTTACTAAATCAACTGTTACTTTTATACAAGCACTGTGATACCAAGAGTTGGTAAGAAAACAGAGATGGCTACTGAGTGAATAAATGGCTAGTGATGTATATAACCTGGATACCTTGGACAAGAGATTGATTCATGTCAAAGACAAGAAAGAGAAGAATGATGACATGAAATTTCTGCATACTCACAATGATGAGCAACTTAATGCAAAGTAGTTATTACTATAATTTTCCTCATTATATTTTCCAAGCACAGTTGACCATAGGTAAGTGGAACATCAGAAGGAAAACCATTGAGAAAAACAGACTATGGTGAATGAAAGTGCTTTAAAACTTTTAAAGCTTTATATCAACATAGAAGGCAGAATTTTACTTCTCAACAATATTCTCTTTAACACTAATTTTATTGAAATAAGTATGTTTATTTCCCTATATATACATTTTCTCCAATGACAAAATCCTGGGAAATTGCATTTGAATATTTTTAGTATGAGAAAATATTTCAAATTTTATCATCTAGGAAAGAAAAAAACTAGAAAATCATAGAAAACAAAATTTGGCGTCTCATCATGATTTCATATAGAAGAAAACAGGAAAAAAGGCAAAATATCACAAAAGAAAGTAATCTTAATGCTGTAAAAAATATCAACAGAGAAGAAAAATTACTGATATTCAATTTAGGTTTCTTTAGAACTTTTACATTTAATTTCTGAAATGCTTCTAATTGCAAGATGATTTAGATAGTTTTAAGCATAAAAGCAGGACAAAAACTTGAGTAGAAATTAATAAAATGTCCATAATATACTACTGATGCAAACTGTTTTTAATCCAATAAGTAATAAGTAATCCATAAGTAAAACTCAATGTTTTGCACCTCTACTTAAGATCATTATAATCTCAAAATTGCACCATCTGTTCTACTTGATTGAGCTACTTAGAAATATTGAAAACAGAGTTATAAAATACCATAGCTTTGTCCATGTTAAGATTTGTCACTCTGAATACATTTTCCTACCACTTTGTACACCCAGTTCTGCTGGTTGACAGCCAGATATGATTTGTCACTACTTTTGAATATCACCTTCTTTTATCACTATATTCTTCTACAACTTATTTTTTATTCCTTCCCTAAGGAAAATCAGAATTTTATTTAATACATAAAATTGAATATTTTAAGACTGATGATAATCTGTATTCAAAAAATTTATAGACAATGTGCCCCACTATGATCCAAATTTGGCTTCAACAGATGCAATTAAAGTTAAAATATTAAATTAAAATTAAAATACATTAAAATGAGCTGGGCATGGTGGCGCACACCTGTAATCCCAACACTTTGGAAGGCTGAGACAGGAGAATCACAAGTTCAAAACCAGCCTCAGCAATGGGAAGGCGCTAAGCAACTCAGTGAGACCTCGTCTCTAAATAAAACACAAAAAATAAGGCTGGGGATATGGCTCAGTTGTCAAGAACTCATGAGTTCAATCCCTGGTACCAAAATAAATAAATAAATAAAGATAATAAGACATTAAAAAGACTATAACATTTCAGTAATATTTTGTTTCATAATTTTGTTATGAAATCTATAATATCTATAAATCTATAATATCTATAAATCTATAATATCTTTACAGAGGGATCTGAATGAAAAAAAACAAAAAACAAATAACAAAAACAACAATAACAAAAATACTACAACCTAAAGCAAAAAAACAACAAAACAAAATAACAGAAGAGAAAATAATATTTGATTTCTCAGCATATTTTAGTATAGAAGGAAATAGGAAAAAGGGTAAAATATTCCAAGAGAAAGTAATCTAAGTCCTGTAAAAAATACTATCAATAAAGAACAAAACTTGCCAATTTTTAGTCATTTTAGAAATTTAATGTTTAATCTTATAATTTAATTGCTCATAATATTTGTTGAATATTCATACAATATTTGAATATTTGAATACTTATAAAATATTTGTTGAATAAAAGTGACTTCATAAATGAACACTTAAATCAATACCTCTGTAATTAATCTGTTCAGTATTTAGTTTGAAAATCTTGCTGGTAGCCAAGTTGGCCAAGATGTTTTTAGTCATGTCATAAGCAGATGACAGCATTGTTATACATGGCAAGCAAAAAGCAGAGACAGAGAAATACTTACCAAGCAATAAACACAGAAGAAAAACATATGAAGTTAATTCAATTCTCAATGTGCTTAGTATAGCAATGATGTCAAAGGGAAGAAATACTTGAATTATTGTCTAACTCTGCTTATTCATCTTGAAATGGTAATTCCAAACACTGAAATTCACTCCAATATAATGTTTTCCTCTGTGTAATTCTTTATTTGTACAAAGTGTATATTTGTGTATTCTGTATATATAATTAAAATTATCTAAGCAAAATAAATGATATGATATCTGGATTTATGATTTGGTTCACATTATCCAGTAGGGAAGGTAAACATCAGGGAATTAAAATTGAAAAAAAATCAGTCACGGTTGATAATTATTGATGCTGGTTGATGTGTTCTTAGCAATCCTTTTTGCTGATTTCTCTGATTTTATCTTTGAGATTTTTCATTAGAAGATATTAATTTCAATGCATGATGGTATTAGCAGTAGTAGTAGTAGTAATATTGATTATTATTTTGTTTAAAATTTCCTGGCATTTTTTCTTCTAGCTTTAAGCACCTAGATGAAATTTTGATATGCTATACATTGAGATCAGTTCCAGCTTCCCTAACTTGTCAGTATATGGTTATTTAATTCTCCAGATACTTGTGGAGACCTGAAAAATAGTGAAAATCTGTCTAGTTTTCTACATCTTTTTTTTTTTTTTTTTTTGGTATGGGGGATTGAACTCAGGGGCTCTCGATCACTGAGCCACATCCCCGGCCCTATTTTGTGTTTTATGTAGAGATACGGTCTCACTGAGTTAGTTGCTTAGTGCCTTGCCATTGCTGAGGCTGGCTTTGAACTCGCGATTCTCCTGTCTCAGCCTCCCTAAATGCTGGGATTACAGGCTTGCGCCACCGCACCTGGCTAGTTTTCTACATCTTTCAGTGATTTAGGTTTGCCCATATGAATTTATCTGGTACTTTGATGGAAAAAATGGGGGAAGATGTTAGTAACAAAAGTGAAACTGTAAAACATCAATTTCTAACCCTGTCTGTCTAAAGACCTTTTAAAGATAACAATGAAAGAGGAATCAGATGAGATGGATTTGGGGCAAGTACAAAGACAAGGGAAGAGTAAGAGTGGAGAAATATGAAAAAACCCAAATCCCACTAAAAGAAAATTAATATTGAGAATGAGAAAACTGACTGTTTAATTGAGAATATAAATATAAAGCATTACTTTTATTAAATTATAACTGCAGTCTCAGACTGTGTAAATCCAAATATGTCATTTCTTTAACTACCTAGCAATCTGTCTTAATTTGTGCTTCTCTAATTTAATAACAGACAATAGATTCTCTGTTATACTTCATTAAAAGTAAAAATATTTATTGAAGAATATAATAGGAAGATGGATTCACAAGGTTAGAAGACTGTATCATTAGATTATTTTAAGTTATAAGTAATGTGGACCTTCATTCTTAGTTTATATAATTACTCTAAATTTTGGTTTTTAAATTAGAATATCATAGTCATGGACATAAAGTAGAAGAAATAAATGTGAGAAACAATTGGAAATGTAGAAACAGGCAAATAAAAGGAGAGAAAAAGAAAGAAATGCTACATGTTTACTCATAGTTCTCTAAAATAATAACAAATGACACTTTTCCCTTTGGGTTGAGAACTTCATCCAGATTATTACTATCATACAGCTTTGGAAATGCCCAAAATTTGCTTATCTCGTATGAAGAGAATGTGGTTTTCTTTTTCCCATCTGGTCCATAAAAGAACCTCACATATTTGAAGAATGTTTGTACACATTCTTCATCAAATTAAAAAAAAATACTAATATATGGAAGAACAAAAAGAGAAAATTAAAAGAAACAAATATGCAACATGAGCATTTGAATAAAGTACTAAAATAGAGTGTGCAATGATATAAAAGATTAATTTTATCACAAATCTTCCAATTTTGGCTTTATGAAATAAATAATCACATAATATGAAACAATAAATAAATAAATCATATAATGTAGAAAACAACTGGAAACAGAAAATAAACTTGTTAGGTTACTGTAATGACCCACATAAAAAATGATGGTGCCTTGGACCAAAGGAGTATTGGTAAGGGAGCTTAGAACAACCTATTATGGATGCAAATTATAGGGGGATCTGACAGGATTTAACTTTGAATGGAATGGGAAGGAGGAGAAAAAGTGAAAATTTAAAATGACTGCACGTTATAGGGGCTTAGCAGATGAGTTTATAAAGATAACATGCATTGTGTTTAGGAACATCATTTATACAACAGATTTGGAGAGATACAGAATTACTTTGGCCATGATAATTTTACTTGAGTCATGAGTTGTTGAAAAGTTGGTAATAGAGATACTTTGGGGAAAGATATCTTTATGCAGTTTTTTGATCCCCCCTGGGCTGAAAATGAATGGGCTTCACTTACAGTATGTTTTTTCTGAGAGATAAAAGGTTTTCATAGCCTATGCTGCACTTATTACCTAGTAGGGGAATATCTTTCCCTTTTTAGACTCATCCTGTCTTCATTCTGTTTAAACATGTATCATGTAGCATCTGGCCAATGTCATTTCCAAGTCTGTTCTGTGGTGAGGGCAGGGATGGGAATGAGAATTCTTCCACAGCACACAAAAGACATGTGTGCAGGTCAGTAGCCCTGAATAGGCCACCAGAAGGGATCTCTTGGCCTGAAGGAACTAGCACCCATTATTAGCTGATTTTTCTTTGACTCCTCCATGGAAGAAAATTTCTTCCACCAAAGTGATTGACTGCCTTTTGTTTTCCTTAGCAAATCCAAGTTATGTAGGAAAATTCAAATTTCTAGTCCTGAGGACAGAAAATGGAAGTCACTTAGTTGACAGAGAGATGGAGTCATTTTTGTCTAGCTAGGATTTACACTTATTGACTTGGGTGAGGAGTCTAGGAAGTGAGTCTTTAAGAGAAAATGGCTGGGTGTTAGTGGCACAAAAACAGAGATAAATAAAACTGAGGATTACTTAGTAAGAATTGTTTCAAAAGCCAAAGTGGAAAGAGGAAAACAAAGAGGATCTAATTTGCTGAAGAATAAACATGTGCATCATTTTGTATGTTTTTGTGCTCCTGAAAAACACTGGATAACTGTGTGCATCAATGTACATAGAGATTTTCCTTGCTACTTAAAAAAAATAAGGAATCTCAAATTGTAAAAAGAAGATATAGGAAGATATTATGCAAATTTTTGCAGTTATGCATTTATTTGAATGTAACTTGATGCAAAATAGTTGCACAATCAGCATGTATATGCAATGCATACTAGAAAGTGGCAAAAATAAAGGAGATGGCCTATCAAGTTTAGGAAAGATTATTACATTTTGTGTCAATCTATTCACTATATTCTTATAATTCACATGATTTGTCCACTCCCAAACATAAGGATATCCAGTGGGAGAAATTTTAATTAATTTTTCCCCATCCCAACTCTTTGAATAGAAACTTTAATTAGTTATTTAGAGGCACTGTATCTCTAAGTTCTTATCAATTACCAATTACGCTTCAAGATAGGTCTTTTGAGATTGACCTTTTTCTTACAAACCAGTGTAAATTCATAACTCACTTAATCCTATAGAATTTATTCTTAATGGGATATTATAGCGAAAGAAAAATATTTAATGGCAACCATAACAATGTTGAATTTAAAAGAGGAAGAATTAAAAAGAATCTTGAAAAATGATTCCCAATTACTTAAGTTTGGACAATCAGCACTTTTAATAATACTCACAGATTATCTTTGATGTGATTTGTCTGACACCAGTTGTCCCAGATTTTCTACATATTGTTTGGTTTTTAAAATTCTACAAGGATCCCAGCAGCTCCGGAGGATGAGGTAGGAAGATCCTGAGTTCAAAGCCAGCCTCAGCAAAGGTAAGGCACTAAGCAACTCCTGTCTCTAAATAAAATACAAAATAGGGCTGGGGATATAACTCATTGGCTGAGTGTCCCTGAGTTCAATCTCTAGTATTCCCCACCAAAAAAAAAAACCCTCCACAATGAAATGATGAAAAGACAGATGATTTACCTAAGTAAGCAACATTAGTTTTCCTTATAGTTGTTACAATATTTTTTACCTATTTAACATACCTTAATCTCTTTAAGACAGTTTTCTAAGTCATACAAAGAGGAAAATTAAGAATAAAAATTACATTAATTAAATTAAAACATAAGTTAAATTTTAATGTGTCTTTAAAATTTTATATAAGGATAAATAAAAATACTCTGGATACTAAAATACAGCAAAACAATTTTCTGACTTTTTTATGACTTCTTATATGCATTTATATTTCAGGCACATGTTTTGATCCATACATATCTGATTTTGTATAATAATGATCTAAGTCCTAACAAGGTCTTATTTAAATTTTACCAGAAAAAGTGTGGATTATTTCTAATTAGATATGCATTTCCTGGTAGTAGGTCACTTCTTACAGTAGTGTTTGAGATCCCATAATAATACATCTTAAATCTGCTCTTGAAACCATTGCTTTTGTTTTTATGTTTCTAAATTTGCAAAGCATATAAACACAGATAGATTCATTTTGATATGTTTTCTTATTGAGAACATAATAGATTTCTCTTCCACATATGCGGGGTTTGAGAAAGCCATTGAAATATTATGCTGACTTTACAATAATAGGAATAACCATAAAAACACAATAAAGTAATGGAAAAACTGCATACATTTAAATGATTCAAGTATATAAAAAGTTGATTTGAAATATTACATAAGTTTAAAATACATTATTTAGTTTTATTTCTTTATTGGAAAAAATCTCCTCAAAATGTGCGTCCATTGCTATGCAATGAGAAAACACAATGTGAATGTATACATTGAAAAGTAAATGAAAACTACTTAATGCCAAAACAAATTAGTTCTTATTAAGTGCTAATGTAGAAGTCTCTGATTTTATGTTACAGGTAATACAGGTATTGAATTTTATGCGGATCTGCCACTAGATATAATTTTCCCTCCCTAGATAAAATATTTATCAAAAGTATAAATTGAAGTCAACATAGAAAAGTTATTCAGGTAGATTAGGAATATGAAATATAAATGTTTCAACTCTTTAATGCACATTCAAAAACATCCTTTTAAAGTAATGATAATTATGAAAACTGTAGGTGATTGTAAAGTGGCAATTTTCTTTCAGGAATTGGTAAAAAAAAGTAGACCATTAATTCCCAGAGCAGTTCCCTTTTAGAGACCCATATAGAAGTAATCCTCATAAAACAGTTATCTATAGTGTTTTTTTTAAATCTCTCATCCTTAAAGGCAAAGAAAAGTGTAGGTACTCTGATATGATTTTGTACATGAATATGTTTATAAATCATTCATATTGCCATGGTAATACTGTATGTGCATTCTAAATGTACTCATAAACTGGTAATTAAAGGTGAACATGAGGAAAATATTTTATGATTATAATTTTACATTTATATTAATCCCCCAAATTATTTAAGCAACATAATCTAATGATGCATTATTATTTTAGACAATCTGAATATAACTGTGGTACAATGAATCAGTCTAATTTTTTACAATTTATTTTGATGGTTGATCAGAGCTAAAAACATAATCACACAGATACACTGTTGCAAATGAAAAAGTGCTTTTCTATAAATGAGAAGCTTTTAAAAACACTCATTTCAACATTTTGTAACCATACAATGTTGTTGTTTTGAAAGCAACTCAACTCTTTTTATTAACTCTCCTTTCACTTAAAGGAACGTATTGTTATTTAAAAAAAAATCTTCTAGACAGCTTCTACTGACAGTGAATTATTATCAGTAAAGATGTCAGCACATTTGGAAATGTCTTTCTGTAGAAGAAAAATAGCTCAGGCTTAAGTTCAATATGAGATGTAAAGTGAACTTCTCAATGCTTGAAAAGCTTTTCAGAGACACCACCTTGTATATTACCAGCATTATAACAGACCTATTTTAATTTCTTATTTTTGTAAAAGTAACCATATTAGATTCACAGATTAGGTTCTAAGACATACTTCACTTTGTCATGATGTGATGAATAAAAATAACAACCAAAGAATGAGTTCACTTTCTTGTAGATTTTTCTATTTCTTTAATAAAAAAGTGAAACATGGAGTCAGGCATGCACTTATTGAGCATGCTATAGAGTAGTATATTAAATTTCAGTATTTATTGAATAGGTGTCATGCTCCATTCAAAAAAAATAAACAATGTTAGGAGTTCTAATACTTCCATGTCAAATCCCAATGCGGTACAATAATTCATAAATGTTAGGGAGTACTAATTTTTTCAATATTCTTTTCTTGGGAAAATAATTTGGATTTTTCTATTTCCAAAACTATGTTGGAACTTTGTTTCCATTTAAGGGACCAGATTCACCTTTCTACCTAAAACCATAATAAAATGAAATCACATATGAAACATTAGACATCACACAGCAAAAGACACTATTCCTGAGAAAGAAAAAAGAAAATATTTATAGCACTGCTATTTTCTCAGCATACTTGCAAAAAGAATATTTGCCAGGCTGTGTCTCTAGGAGGAGAAAGACAACCAGGAGCTCAATGGATTTCTGAGCTGAATAGATGAACCTAAGAGTCTGAGAGCTCAAGGGCATTGGAATACAAAAATCATAGTTATCAAAGAGAAACTTTTGCAGGTAGAGAACTCTGGAATTGTGCAGCAGGTACCACTCAAGCATTCAAAGGAGTCTGAGTAGCAAACATATGTGAGAAAACTACCCAAGAGCATGGAAAGAAACAAGTTAAAAAGGATTAGAAAGTACAGTGCCAGATGTTCACACAAAACTGAGAGTATGCCTATTCTCACCATCCAGACTGGGAAACCTCATAATTCATGGGGCATTGGATAGACAACTTAAAAGAAAGTTTCCAAAGGAGTGAGGCTACCAAATCATAGAACAGTTATTCTTAACCAGAAGCCTTTTTCCCTAGGGAGTACAGCACCATTTCTGGAGATGATTTGGTTTGTTGAAACTCAGGTGGGATAGTTATCTGATAGGTAGGGGCTAGAGTATTAAATCTTCATTGTACAGATCAGATCCACTTCATACACATATAACAAAGAACTGAATAACTCAACATGCTAATAGTGTTGAAGTTCAAACACCTCATACTAGGTTAAATACTATTTAGATCCTTCCAATAAAACTGTACAAGATATCTGAAGAACTCCCACTATTTCAAATTAAACTAGCTATCACTATATACAATGATCTAAGATATTAATAAAAATAGTATAAATGCTAGTATTCAACAAGATAAAATGCATGGTATCTTCTACTCAATAAAAAAGTATCAACTTATTAAAAATGAGAAAAATATGACATGGTGAAGAAAAAAAAACATTCAAGTCAAGCCAACTCAGAATGAACACACTATTATTATTAGTACACACTATCAGAATGAACACGCTATTAGAATTGGCAGTAAGAAGTGAAATAATTATTATAACTATATTTTGCACATTCAAAAAAAAGTAAGCTGGGATATGGAAGTTATAAAAATAATCACATTGAGTTCCAGAAATTCAAACAATACTACCTAAGATAAAAACTTAACTTAATGAAATTAACAGTTGATTAGACACTTAAGAACAGAAAACATGAATAAAACTACACCAGAACACATCACAATCAAATTGTGTAAAAATAATTGACAAGCAGGATATCATAAAAGAAACTAGAAGAAAAATACATTGTGCATACACAAAAGTAAAGATGACAGCATCTGGGAAACCACGCAAGGGAGAAAACAGTGGAATAATTACTTACTGGTGTTGAAAAAATTAAGACCCTAAAATGTGTCCAGTGAAGTATCTTTTAAAAATGGAAAATAAGTAAAGACATTTTCAGATGTAGAAAGACCCATCACAAGTAAAGTACCTGGTTCCCCTTCAAAATTCTGTGTGCTTTCTGAGGTTTGCTATAAGCAGTTATAAGGCTTGTTTGGTAGACTAATTATGGGAAGGAACCCTATACTCACCGAGAATTGGTGTGCAGTAAGGAATCTGATGTTTCCGGAAGGAGTTGGAATCAAGAACTCAGGTTCCACGGGGCAGTCAAGCACACAAAGAATATCTGCACTCCTAGAACAGTCACCTCCATTCAGAATCCTCCTTATTAGGGACTATGTAAAGACCTCCACATAAGGAGCTCCTTGGCTAAGACATTTTTCTCAATTTTTACTCTACTTTCTCACCTCAATTCTTCACTCTCCCACTCACTCCTCTTCAAACTCCAGGTCCATGCGGTGGCAGGGGACTTTTGCTTGGGATTTCTTACCTGTGAAATGACTCCTGCCACCTGGACTTTATGGCATGGGTCACTTCTTTCCTGACTATACATATGGCAAAACGGAACTCTTAGGAGCCAGCCCTTTCCTCTTATGGCTCTTACTTAGACCACTATAATAAGTGTACTGAGATTTCATTGATAATTTCAGTTTTGCTCACTGTCCTAACTGACCACAGTCCTATAACCATTGGATGCACACTACATAGAACGTTAAAATAAGTTCTTTAAGCAGAAAGAAAACTCTACCAGCAGCGTTGATAGAGTTTGATTATGCACCAAAATAAATAGTACAGAAACATATATATATGCATATATGTAAGATTTTTTTTCTTAACTTCTAATTCTACTTAATAGAAAAAGTTTAAACAAATAGTAGCATTCAGTTGGGTTTCTTATTCACATATAAGTAAAATGTTGAATAGCAATAGCAAAAAGGCTGGGGAAAGAAATAAAATGGACTATTGTAAGATATTTTACTATATATAACATGGAATGGCTCAATATTCTTTAAAGTGAGACTGTGATGATTTAAAGTTGTACACCATAAACTTTAAATAAAGTAACTACTGTAGAAAAACATAAGAGAAATAGAGAAATACTGGACGTGACATGGGGGAGGTGGGGGGCAGGAAAGGGGAATGGGTATAGTAAAGACAGTTGATAAAAAATATATATAAATATATATATATATACTGTTCATTGAAAGTGCATATAAAGATGTTTAATATGAAGAATGTAATCTGCTTATAATTTTGTGCAAAGTTAGAAAAATTATGATTGTAACAATTTTTTTTCTATTTGCCTCAACAAATGTTTTCAGTGAATAGTGTGTACAGCTTCTGAAAATTTTTTTTTCTGTTATGTATTAAAATTCAACTTTTCAGAAAAATAAAAAATAAAAATAAAAAATTTAAAAAAAAAGAAAAACAGAATTATAGCAAATATACCAAAAAGATAACATAATCTTAGAAAATATTCAATCAAAAACATGACAGAAAAAGGAAAAATAAAGTGAAAAATAAAGTAAAAAATAAACCAAAAAAAAACAAAAAGAAATAGCAAAAAATAGAATTTATATCACCATATTCATAATCACAATAAATATAAATGGTCTAAATGCCATAAAAAATAGATATTGCCAATCTAAATGAAAACACAAAACCCAATTACATAAGACATAAGCATGAAATTAAAAGATAATAACATGGTAAAAGGAAAGGACAGAACAGGAATTATTAAAAGATATTTTCTGGAGATGAAAGTACAGCTCTATAGCAGAGCATGTGCTTAGCATGTATAAGGCCCTATTGTCTAATGTCCAGGATAAAAAAGGAAAAAAAAAAAGAAAAGATGCAAAATATATACTGATAATATTAAACAAAGGAAAAATAAATTATACACATATTGAAGTAAATTTCACCACAAAGAAAATTAGGAAGAATAATAATTAGGGCACTTCTTAATGACAAATGGTTAGTATATTAAAAGCTCAGAACAATAAAACATGTTTAGGAACAAACTAACAAAAAAATGCAGGAAGGAAAAAACCTACAGGCTTTCAGGGGTAGTAGACAAATCTACAGTAGAGTAGATTGAATAGAATTTTTCTCTCAATAATTCACAGGAAATGCAAATAAAAATTATTAAAGATATGGAATAATTGAGCACCACTATTAAACAATTTTACCTGAAAGGCACTTAAAGAACACTTAATAAACAATAACAGAATACACAGTTTTTTTGAAGTTCACAGAGAACATCACCCTTGAAAGGTTTCCCTCAAGATGAGGAAAAAAAAAGAAAAGAAAAAGATTCTATTTTTAACCTTTAATTTCACATTGTAGTAGTTGTACTAAGTCAATGAAAACATTAAAAACAATTAGTATAGAAATAAATAAAAGGCATTTAGTTTGGAAAGGAAAAAGGAAAACCTCCTTTAGGACATGGCACTATTATTTAGGTAAAAACTAATAGAATTTAAATCAATGAATTTATAAAAGTTATTGAAAATATTTTATTATAAAAATGTGTGTATACACATATAAAAATGTGTATATACATATATATAACTATGTATGTATACACACATTTTTGGCATGGCAAACAAGAGCCATTAAGTGCAAAATGCTATTTAAAATTATAAAAGTATATGAAATACTTAGCAATAAATCTGCCAAAATGCTATGAAAGAATTTCAACAGATAATTCAAAAAAGTAAATACATAATTGTCAGCTAGTCACAGGAGATGCTTTATCTCATTAATCTTTGGCCCAAATCTTTTCATTATTATAAAACATTCTTAGATAGATAGATAGATAGAATTTTTGTCTGTTTTCTTTTCAAAATTTACCATCTACCTTGTAATATGTTGATCTCCCTGTTTTATTTGAGTTCAGGAAGATGGGCAGCTTCTATTGTTGCAGTAATATTTTGCTTAGCCAATATATATTTAGGGAGTCCATCCAACATGCTGTCTTTCAGAATGACAAATCTAGTTAGTTATTCCAAGTTGGAGTTTGCTTTTTTTTTTTTTTTTTTTACTTTCCATCACTTGAGTTATTTCAAAGAAGAAGAGGAAATTTACCTAGTTGTCAAAAAAGACTTTAAAATTCAAGAATAATCAGTTTAAAAGTAGAAGAAAATAAGGCAGTGTTAAATTCAGGGCTATGCAAGAGATGTAGGCAATATTAAGGAAGTACAGAATCAAAGCTCATTAATTTCAGACTATAATAGAATAAGTATTTTTTTCTTACCAATATCAAGGAAAAACTGTTTATATTAAAAATAAAATTACAAGTATTTGGGTATTTCACAATCTGAGAGTTTTTTAAATATAGTCATTCTTTTTAAAGCTTTCAACCACTTGCCTCATTTAAGAACTAAACTACAAATAATAAAAACATTTTTATGAGCTCGGTTTTTCTTTCCTTAAATATATTATCTAAACTTGTAGTGAAAAAGCATAAAGTGTAACTGACTGTATATGTGCCTTGCTAAAGCTATTTCAGTGGTTTCTATTGTTCATATAATTCCTAATATAATAATTAATATGCAATGAAGTTATCCACGAATATGCAATCAAGCTTTAATATACAATCAAGATATCCACAAAGCTTTCTTAAAACTTTCAATATTCCTTCACACTTAACCTATCCTCACAGTATAATTCTTGCCTACCCTAGTACACTACACACTACATTATACCTCTACCTTTAATTATGCATTTCTTCCTGCCTAGAATTCCCTCAAATGTTTTTGTTCCCTAATTAATTATTACTTATCCTTAATGAATAATTTCAAGCTTCATTTGTCCTTGAAAATCTTGGCTAAATGCATCTTCTTTGTATTATTGCTTACTCATGTATGCCATAAACTTAATAGGGTACTTATCAAAATATCTATCAACATTCTTTTCTATATAGATACCATGTTTCATGAGGTTGGAAAATGTATTTATACTGTTTTCTCCTCTGCACATGTTTAATGTGCTTTTTTATCTAAACTAAGTCCATACTTCTGGCATGAATCTCTGAGAACAGATTGGACACATAAAGATGAAAAAGATTCAGGCTGCATCTATTAGAAGACAAATACACATTATCAGAACAGCAAGATTTTATCATATAGTACAAATTGAGTTATGATTCAGGAGACAAATTTGGAGAACTTATCTAATTTGATAATTTTAAAATTTCTAGGATAGTTATATTCTTTCTTGTCATAGGAAGAGTGAAATTAACCAAGATTAGAGGTGTGATTCCCCCGACTTAAATGGAGTATGACAGAATTATAATGTCCCACTTCATTTAAACAAACTATGGTACCTTCAAATGTGCAATGATAACACTGGAATATCATTTTGGTTAACATTGTAAGAGTAGTTTTGTTTTTTTTGAGTTGTATCAAATAAAAAAGAAAGGAAAGACTGGGATATAGTCATTGATAGGAGCTATGATGAACCTACAATCTCTAGAAAATATTAGTATAGGAGACATTTTTATATCACACAGAGAAGGGTCCTATTCACTGTAAACCAACCATGTGCTTATAAATGAACATTTTCCCATAGTTAATACTTGATTCTTCTAGCAGAATGGAAGGAAACCCATGAAGTAGGAAATATTGGGCTATTTTTTCCCTATTATTTTTGTACTTCAAATCAAAAGTCATTGTTTTTCTTAATGAATAGCCTTAAAAGTGTTTGAGAAGCACCTAGGAGGCCAAAGAGTATTTCAGAGTTGACATAAAACAAATTTCTCAATAGAATGGTATACAAGTGCTTTGACAATAGAAGTTAGTATTTTATTTAATGTTCACTTTATGGTCATGTAAACTTGTAGATGTTAATGATAGAGGTTATATGACATATGAATGTTTAAACATTTAATTAAATTATAATATATATAGCTTTTGACATAGTAATAATTCAGTAACTACAAATCACCCTTATCTTCAGTGAGTTAGGAAATAAATGCCAGTGGAGTATAATGAAAATTATTATTATTATTATTACTTTTTTTTCTATTAAGAGACAGAGTGGTTTACCAGAAAGTATATTAAGATTAAAGTAAGAATGGAGTTTTTCCTCTAATATTTACTTCAGTAAACAATGTTTTAAACAAATAAAATAACTTCTAAAACCTCATTTTTGTCTGTTGTGTGATATAAGTAATGTCTATCCCACTTTCCCCAGAGCTCATTATGTATTATATTTTATTCAAATTTGTAAAATAAAAAACATTATTATTTCTATATTTTCATAGTCTTAGGACTCTATATTTGAGAACAAATGAAGACAGATCTTAAAACCTGTAAAAGATATGCTATTATGTAAATGTTACATATATTAGAAAACAATTAATTAGAATTTACTATAATTAATTAGAATTTACTATAACATATAGCATTGCTTTAACTTAAATACAATCATTACATATTTTAAATTGGTACATCTATACTTCTTATAACTAAAATGGATTTAAATATAATCTAGGCACATTTATTGATTTATTTAAACCATCTACATTTATTTTATCTGGAAGATGAAATTCTTACAGTTATTAAAACTAGGCATATGGGGAATGCAAAGAAATAATAATTGTTACCACATGTTTAACTATTTAACTCAGAATAGAACTGAATCACTGACTTTGGTCAAAAGTCCATAATTGCCACACTTCATTTTGACGTAAAATGTAAAAATGTCAATATATCAATTTTTATTATTAGTCCTATGGTTTACATTTAGGATGGGTCACAGTGATCACAAGTTGCCATCTGGCAGCTGTGTGCCAGTCTGTGTAAAATGAGTTTTCATCAACTTCAAGTTCTAAGTGGACAGATGGTCACACTGAACAATGACCATGATGTTTGTAGCTAATTGATATCCTTTCTAGCAGACTCAGCTGAGAAGCTAAGGACTGAATGTGTGCTGAGATGGAACTATATAGATAACCTATAGGAACAAATTGATAATATATGTAGACATTATCTAAATATGTGATTGCAGAGAATTCAGAAAGCTATTTTTTGAAATTAAGTGTTTTTAAAATTAATAAAAAATATGCATATGATCACTTACTAATCAATTATTTATAGTATTTAATAGCAAAATCTAAAAAATGTTTTATTACATCTTTTTAAATTATATATATTAATCTTATAAATAAAATAATTTTAACCTACTTTATTTTATCTATTTTTTACATTATCAATGTAATTCTTAAAATACAAAATTGTTATAATTAAACAAGCTTTGGTTTTCTTCTCAACCTCTTAACATCTTTGTAAATAAATAGCTAGTTCTTTTGTCAACACTAAGTTCTCAGCTACCTTAAAAGGATACCTTTGTAGTTCCCTGTAGAACACTAAATCAAATTCAATGCATAAGTCTCTGTCATAACAATTTTGTCTATAACCATTTATCCTAGAAAATATCTTTTCGTCTATTTTCCATTTAACATTTCCCCAGAGCAAAAGATTTTTAAGATAACACTAGAAGTTGTTTAAAACATAACAAATGATTATGGAACCAAATTTCACAAGATGTTTCTAAATAGTATAGATCTATACTCCTCAGGAGAGCTATTAAATTTGGAAAACTAATTAGAATTTACTATAATATATACCATTGTTTTAACTTAAATAAAATCATTACATATCTTAAATTGGTATATCTATACTTCTTATAGCTAAAATGGATTTAAATACAATCTAGGCACATTTATTGATTTATTTAAACCATCTACATTTTATCTAATATATGGCATTTGCAACAGTGATCTCATAGAAATTGATGAAATAGTGGATTATGGTTATTTTCTTTAAAGGCATTTTGATTTCTTAATAACTAAAATGTTTTTATCAATATATAAATATCAAATGCCTTAAACAATCAAGACAATCAAATTCATCACAACTAAGAAACTGTCAGGAACTTATAAACATATATCTATATACAAGTATAAAGCATAAGGTGGTCTAATGTTTCAGTCTTAGTGAACTCCAGTTGAGGGGAGTTTCTTTATAATCTTCCTCTACTTTTTTTTTTTTTTTTTTTTACTGGGGATTGAACTCTGGGGTACTCCACCACTGAGCCACATCCCCAGCCCTATTTTGTGTTTTATTTAGAAACGGGGTCTCAGTTGCTTAATGTCTCTCTGTTGCTGAAGCTGGCTTAGAACTCGCAATTCTCCTGTCAGCCTCCCAAAGTGCTGGGGTTACAGGCGTGTGCTACTGCGCCCAGCGCATCTACTCTTAAAAAGTACTCACCACATTAAGATTTAAATATATTAGTTGCATTATAGCTTTTATCATGACTCTAATTTCTTCTGTATCATTTGAAAACCAAAAAAATGAACTAATGCCAACTCTTCATTAAACATTTATTCTATAGCAAACATTAGATATTTTATGTGTACAAATATATTTATTCATATTAAGAACACGTCAAAGTACATCTTATTGTTGCACTTAAAAAAGGTTAGAGTCAGAGATATTAGGTTAATATCCAAAATAGTATCTAGCTTGGAACCAAGTTCATTTTCACTAGGTAGTACCCTCCCCCTGGTTCTAGAAAACATATCCTAAAAGTTTCACCCATAGGCTACCAAAGAATTGACAGTTTGTTTCCAATTAGCAATTCCAAAAACAACAAAATCATTACAAAAAAGGAAAATAATGTAATATCTCTCTCTTGGATATAAAGGCAAAAAATTCAATGAAATATCTTTAGATCTGACAATGTATATAAACTATTAAACTATTATACAACACAAACATGTAGGATTTATTCTGGGTGCACAAGACTTTCAGCTTCTGAGATTGAATCAGTGTCATCCACCATGTCAACAAATCTAAGGAAAAAACTAATGTAATCTTATAAATCTATGAAGAAAAAAACTATTTAGCATAATACAAAATTCATTTCTGATACAAAATCAGCAAACTAAAAATGTATGCAGAACATCTTCAACTTCATAAAAAACATCCATAAAAACACTTTTAGATGAGTTCACACTTAATGGTAAGAAAGAGGAAACTTGCCCACCAAGATACAGAAAAAGGTAAGGATATTGTTTCTCATCATTTCTATTAAACTGTATCCTAGAACAACCAAAATATTACTAAAGAAATAAAATATTGAGGGACAAACACTACCTATTTAAAATTTAGTTTAAGGCCATAGTAATCAAGACAGCCTTATTTTGATAGAATAGATACATTTGTCAAATAAATAGAATAGAAAAAAACTAGAAATAAGCAAGAGAAATGTAACTAAGTTTTGAAAAAGGAGTAAAGGCAAATCAAGAAATGAGGCTGGGAAAATTAGATATCTGTGTGACAAAAAAATAAATCTAGATATAGAACTCATACCTTGCCTCAACATTAATACAAAATACATTTAGATATAAATGGAAATGCAAAACTATAAAAATTCAAGAAGAGAACTTAGGAAAAAATGTCCATGCTTTAAGTTTGTTAATATATTTTAAAATATAAAAATAACACAATCCATAAAACAGGAACATTGTGAATTAAAATTAAACTTCTTTTCTGTGAAAGACACTATATGAAGAGAATGGAAAAGTGGAAGAGTAGGAGAAAAAAATTGCAAAACACATCTGATATAGGACTTCTATCTAAAATACACATGAACAATAAGAATATAAATAAACTGATTAAAAAATAGACAGATGACCTGAACAGATACTGACCAAGAAGATATACAGATGAAAAAGAACCATATGAAAAGATGTTCAATGTAATTTTTCATTAATGGATTGCAAATGAAAACAACTTGCAACACTGACACATCCATACTATGGCCAAAATCTAAATACCAGACAATACCAACCACTGATGAGGATCCAAAGAAACAAGAACTCACATTCATTGTTTATGGTAATATGCAAAGGCACAGCCACTCTTTATAAGACAATTTGACAGCTTTTAAATTTTTCTTCAAAACTAAATACAGTCTTCCTATATGAAACAATAATCACGCTGCTAATCTAGATTTAAAAAGCGTGTTTATGCATAAATCTTTAATTTTTATGTATAATCAACAAAACTGGAACTAAGATGTCTTTCAATAGAGCAATGAGTAAGTAAATTTAGTGACCTCATATGATGGAATATTATTCAGTGATAAAAAGAAACTAGTTGTCAAATGACATAAAACCAAGGATGACTACTAAGTTTATCACTTTGAGAAAAAGGCCACTCTAAAAGAATTATATACTATGTGATTACAATTATATGACATTCTGGAAAATGATAAGCTATAGATAGAAGAAAAAAGATAAGTGGTTGCCAAAGTTTTGGGGCAGGTGAACATGTTGAACAGGTAAAACAACAGTAATATTGTTAAGGTGGTAATGCTATTTTATATAGCACAGTAATGGTGAACACAAGACATCATACATTCAGAGTCTACTGTATGTTTAGTAAATTTAAGGCATGAAAATTTTTAAAAATTCCATTTAGTACATCAGAAAGATACCAAGATGGAATGTATAATGTGACAAAATAATGAAAATGTATTAAAAATGTATGAAAAACTTCACTGAAGGGAATGACAGAATAAAATAGTAATCTAAGCCAGTTTTACAATAAGACATGATATAGTTTTGAGGATATGAATATATTTAATCTGATTTAAATATTATACCATGTATACATGCATTAAAACATCATATGATACTCTAAAAGTACAATTTTTATTTTTATGTATCAGCTAAAACATAAATTGCTTTTTAAATGAGAGGAATTCTGTAAGACTAAACACAATGCAGGTGTGGTGGCACATGCCTATAATGCCAGAGACATGGGAGGCTGAGAAAGGAGAATCACAAGTTTGAGGATCAGAAATTTAGTAATCCTATTTCAAACTAAAAATAAAAAGGGCTGTGGACGTAGCTCAATGGTAAAATATTTTTTCATCTTTAGGTTCAATCCCCAGTATCCCAGTACTGAAAAAAAAAAGGCAAATATATATGTGTGTGTGTGTGTGTGTGTGTGTGTGTGTGTGTGTATGTGTGTGTGTGCATGTGTGTGTGGAGGGGGCAGATGTCCATGGATAGCTTGTATGATGTATGATTAAGTTTAATGGCTAAATAAATGAATGGAACATGTGGAGTACAAATGTTTTCACTGTTGGAGTAGAATATTTCACATAAGGAAAGAAGTTGTATGGACACATGTGGTAAAAATTCTATATGAATTTGGATTTTCCTTTAGTATTGACAGAGATGTTACATATTAAAATATAAATATATATGTCTGCACATATAGAGATTAGACTCGAGTTCCTAAACACTCATGTATTTCCTTGCTGTGTTGTCTATGGGGTTCTGCATCAACAGTGTTCTAGTAGTCCTTAGCAGGCTTAACCAAATTGGGTTTTAATACCATTTTCTTTATTATGTTGTTTTTAATATAATTTTCTAATATCAGAAATAAGGACATTTTATAAAGTTAAAAATTTTATGACAGTAGCAGGAAACATGAAATAAGTATGGAGCATCTTGTGCTAAAAACTCTAAGAAGACATGAATAATGTACAAAATGGTCATCAATGGGATCTTGTGGGGAGGAAGACAGGAGGGTAAACTTAAGGGTCTTTCATTGATAATAATTTACTATTTTTAAATTAATTGTAACAAATGTAATGTGCCAATATATGATGTTTAAATTATTTTTAAATTAATTGTAACAAATGTAATGTGCCAATCTGCTAACTTTAGCATAAAGTTAACTCTCTATGCTAACTTTTCAATAATTTTATAAGTCTGAAACTATTCTAAAACAAAATTGTTAAAAATAAATGTTGAGAATGTGTATTGATGCTGCTAAGATTATTAATATATAGAATATATGACATGATTAATAAATAAACCATTTAAATATTTAAAAATATGTCTAACAGAATAAAATAATATCTATTTCAAATGAAGTAAAATGTTTTGTGTACATATTCATTTTAGAGAAAAAAGTAAAAAAAGTAATCTGTATCTAATTCGGGAAATATTATGTAGAATACACTACATATTTATTTGATTGATTTTTGCAGATAATTTTCCAGACTTCTATCACTGCATCATCCACCCTTAAATGGCATATACATATGCATTATTTTAACTAATGATTTCAAAATCAGAGTGGTATTCTTTCACACTTCATATTCCTTATCTAACACAATTCATAGTTTTTACTGAAGTAAAATTTATTGAAATAATGACCAAATTAAAAATTAAGAACAGATTTTCTAGGCATATAATAGTGAAACTAATATCAAAACATGATCAGAAAGGATTATGAAATAGTTCAAGTAGTTATGAATCAAATTTCTTTCATTGCAAATATCAAAAACATTGTCTTATATCTGCTGTCTGGTAAAAATATTATATTTTCAAAATTAACAGAATAATGCAAACCCACATAATTTCAAAATATCTATGAATTCAAGATAAAGGAAAATATACAAATTTAAAAAATAAGATAGGTACATATTTCAGATTACTATAGTAAAAATGGTATTTAGGTTTTTCTATACTTGCCAAATGTTTCCTGCAAATATATATTCAACATTTCTAACAGGTGTTCAATTCTCACATATGACTTTTCATTTAGAGTTTTAGTAATGTAAAATCATAACATCTTCTTGAGCAAAAACATCTATAAAACAAAAATGTCAAAATATTTATATCATAATTGATTAAACAAGATATGTGTGATGTATTAAATATCTTTATTTGCACCTGTGTAAATGATATAATCACAATTTTATAGGACAATTTTTGAAAAGTTTTAGCATGTAGATACATGACATTGTTTATATAATTCAGCCATAGTAATTAAACAAGAAGTCAACAAGGATGAAACCGAGTATTTGCTTCAGATGATTTCAGTTAATGTAGCAATACATTTCAAAATACCAAAAAATGTTTGGGTTTAATGCTTCATGTATCCTCTATAAATACTAGATCTCTCAGTATCACTTTTGAAAGGCATTGGGAGATAACAATTGAGAGACTTTGTACCCAATAAGTACATATACTATCACTGGTCTGTGTTACTATTCAATGGAATAATCAGATGCTCTAAAAATTAGCTGCTTTGGTAAATTAACAAGACTAAACTATACATACCCAATTAGACAAAGACGAATGCTCTCAATATTCTCAAAAAATTTATTGTTGACCAACTTTACAAATAACATATGAAATGCAAATACCCTTGATTTCTATGTCATAAAGCATAGAAAAATGAATATATCACAGAATAATAATAAAACATATAACTTAAATATCAATTATCCCTAAAGTAGTCAAAAAAGCATGAGTTTGTGATCAGTTTGTTTATTATACTCCTTAAAAGAATTTAAAAAAATGCATCTAGATAAACATTTCAATTAGTTTCTTATCTGTTGCTATTTATCATAGACTTGTTTGTGTTAAAAAAAAACCTTCAAAAATTATTAAAATCATATAGACCTGCTTATGGATTCTGTTAAAGATTACTGATCATTCAGAAAGACAATTTATAATAAAAAATAATCATCTACATATAGCTATTTTTCACATGGGAAGTTTTCAAAATCAGTTCATCCTAAAGCAGTTACAAAGATTTCAGAAACTAATGACAAAGAATAGAGGCTGAAATTTATTTTCATTTTAACCTGCCTGGAATTACCCTCTGATTTTTCAAGAGAAAATTACTAATAACTGTGTTCTTATATTCAGATTACTGTCGATGTTCAACCATCAATCCTATGATTTAATCAGTAATTTGATTGGCACACTTGAATTATCTTTCCCATCATACACAATCAAAAAAGCTACAAATTCAGGTTTTATTTTCTTCCACTGACATGTAATATAGAATCACCCTTCCTGAATTTTTTACTATTTATTGTATATTTGACTGCACTTTTTTGCAAATGAGTGACTCTACAAAAGACCATATCTCCCTCACTACCTTTCCCTGAACAAATGGCAAAAGCTATGACACTTTTTAATTTTAAATGTTTGTTGAATTTAAAGCAAATCTTATCTCCTGTCAATTCCAACTCATTAATATAGTTGCAATCTGCTGGCCTTTTTCCACCTCCAGTATAACTTCCATTATTCTGTCACTTCTAGTCTGAATCTTTTCAGTCTTTTGGTGTTACACCAGAGTGATTTCTCTAACCTACATCTCTTACCTTTGCAACCTCAATGATTCAACAACATTCTTGGGATTCAATTGTGGGTTTTGGTGATGTTATTATTACAAATTATCACTGTTCATTTTGCCACCTGGTTCACACAACTGTTTTACTGTTTCCATATTTACTGCTAGACCTCTGACTTCATATGTAATAAGTCACTTTCATGTTCACTTAAGTCTTGCAGTATCTAAGTCTTGCAGTATCTCTTCTGTCAGGAAACCCTTCCTGTAAGCTCTGTGTAGGTAACAACAAATATTCTTCATGTCACAGGCCAGGTATATAAACTAGAATAAATACAGATGCAATAAAACTTTATGCAATGGTATTAGTGTATGTGTCTTTCCAGCAGTCATATGTTAAAAATTAGTCACCAACGGGAGAGTGTTAAGAGGTGGGTATTTTAGGATGTTGTATTAATCCACTTATGGTTAGTATAACAAAATTCCTGAGGCTGAGAAATTTGTCAAGAAAACAGATTTACTGGCTCACAATTCTAGAAGTTTAGGGCCTAATACTGACATTAGCTTGGCTCTGGTGAAAGCCTAATAGTTTATGGCATCAAAGTGGCAGGAGTGTGAGAGAGAGAGAGATGATGAGAAAGGAAGCCAAAGTCTAGGGAGGGGCCAGGCTCCCTCTCTTAATACCAAGGTGTATTAACCAATTCCTACTAGGTCCTGTCTCTTAAAGGACCCACCACCTCCGTACTAGAGTGCTGAGGACTGAGTTTCAACACCTGAGCCTTTGGGAGAAAAACTGCCTCCAAATGATGGTTGAGGTGAGTAGGTCATGAAGGCTGTCTTCTCATTGATGGATTAGTATTCTAAAAGGACTGCAGATAGTTAGATATCTCTGTTTTTGTCCTTCAGCCCTTTATATCATGTGAAGACACCTATATGACACTCTATGAGGAATGAGCCTCCAGCAGACACCAAAGCTGACTGTAACTTCATATGGAGCTTCCCAAGTTCAGGATTGTGAGAAATAAAGTTCTGTTATTTCTAAGCTATTCAGTCTTAGATAAATTAGTTTATTATAGATATATTCTATATATGCCCAGTAGTAACCACAATGCCCATAAATGTAACTGATACATAAATGATAGAAAAAAAAATCAAAGTTCAGCCATACAAAAAAATCACCCAGTCATGAAGGTAGACAATAAGAGGGAAAAAAATAAACAAGCGATGCAAAAAGCAACCAGAAAACGAACAACAGAATGGCAGGAATTACTTATATATAAATAATGAACTTGAATGTAAGTGGATTATACTGTCTAAGCAAACAGCAAACAGTGAATCAAGTTCCAGGGTCATCCTGGGTCCCTCTCTTGAAGCCATTCTGCCTTCAAGGTCCTGGAAACCTGTACCAACTATGGGATTAATAGCCTGGAAATGATCCAAAATGCATTTGAGATTATTTTTCCATTGTCTTGTTAAATACTGTCTTCCTTCCATCTGCACTAATCCTATCAAATGTTTATTTGACCACACTATGGTATTCTCTGTTAAACATACCAAAGATTTCACAAAAAAAATTGTTAAAAATAATAAATTTATTAAAACTACAGGAAACAAAAGTCAACATTTAAAAATCAATAGAATTTTTATACATAAATGATGACAATATTAAAAAAACATAAAATGATAGGATACTGAAAATATGTACATTTATATGTGTGTGTGTATATATATATATATATATATATATGTGTGTATACATACATGAAGAAACATACATATAGTTGAGAATAAATTTAACCAAGACAGTCAAAGATTTGTCACTAGATGAAACACAGATGAAGAAAATTCTGAAACACAGATGAAGAAAATTGAGAAGACACAAAAAGATTGAAAGACAGCCTAGCCTATGGTCACAGTTTCAAATAAATAATGTTAAAATTTCCATACTACTAAAGTGGTCTATAAATTCAATTAAATTTCTGTCAAAGTTCCAATGGGATGGTGATAACTCTGCAGGTATGCTGTGCAGGTATGGCTACCTCTACCTACATTTCAAAAATGCCTCAGAAAGCCTCAGGATCTAGGTAGTGTACCACTACCAAAGGGGCAGAGTCACTGTAGAAAGCGGTCACTAGGCAATGACCAGTAAAGATATAGGGTTATGGCCACTCCTGATATCATAGAGACCTAATTACTACCTCAGAATTAAGGCAGGACCTATTTTCCTTTTCTTCTATACTATTTTTTCCTTTTGAAATGGAAATTTCTATCCTATGTCTATCCTCCAATTTTATTTTACATAAAACTTGTTTACTTTCACAGATTGACAGATACAGAAAATTTTGCCTCAGGATTAATAGTAGTCTCTTCAAAACCTAGCAGGTAAACATAAAATCATTAGGCATGACAGTAATCTTTTAATCTATGTTCTATATTCTAGATATATGTGTATAGGGCAAATTCAGAATATCTATTCTTATTTTGTAAATTTGGTAAGCTGCATTGTACAATAAGTCTATCAATTTCATGTAAAATAGTGAGTCTATTTGTATAATGTTGCCCATAGCATATACTTACATTATTTTAATGTCTGTAAGGTCTTTGGGGGTACTCCTCTTTCAGTCTGTGCACTAGTAGTTTATATATTTTTCCTTCTTGATTATATTTCCCAAATGTTAGTCAATTTAATCTTTTAAGTTAATCAAATATTGTTTTATTAAAATTATATATTGATTATCTATTTCATATTCACTGATTTTCTATTCTATTATTATCTTTGAAATATTTTAATGTTTAATATTAGATCATCTTAATGTCTTTGCTTCTAATATAAGTATTTAAAGCTATAAATATCACTCTAATGACTACTTAGCAACAAGCCACATACTTTGATATGTTCCATTTTATTATCAATTTAGTTGAAAATATTTTCTATTAATCTTTGCATTTAATTATTTGACATTGATATTATTCTGGAATTGTTGATTAGTTTCTAGATGTATTAGTGTTGTTAATTTATTATTAACTTCTGTTGCAATAAAAAATGAAACAAATTACTTTTAGTCTTCCCAACCACTGAATTATCGTTGCAAATGTCTAATGGTAATTGACTGACACTTGAATGTGAACATTCCACCCACTGAAGATTTTATTTTGAATAAGGCCCTATTCCATTGTGTGATTTTAAAACAAAATACAAGAGACTGGGTAATTTAAAAAGAAAATTATTTCTCCCTATCCCAGAGGTTGGGGAATGCCAAATGAAGTTCTTGACATTTGCCAAAGGCCTTCTTGTTGCATAATCTTTTGGCAGAAAGCAAGCGGCCAAGATAGGAAATAGAGGGAAAAAGGGGAGGTCAAACTAGTCCTTTTAAAACAAACTTACTCTTTCAATAACAGCATTAATCCATTCGTGAGCATGGAGCTCCCATGACCCAAACACCTCAAATAGAAATCACCTCCCACTGCTGCCACTTTAGGGATCACATTTCCAGTGCATGAATTTTGAGAGATGGATTCAAATTATAGTAACTATGAGTCAATACATTCATATGATGCAGTTGTTTAGATATTTTTCTGTATGTCTACTGATTATTCCCTAATTTTTCTATCATTTTATGAGAAAGAGGTAGTAAACTTTGTCTATATTTTTTGTCTCTTTTTCCTTTTAATTCTATTAACTATGTCATGTATCCCAAAACTTTGTGTAGGTACATATACATTTATAATTACATAACTTTTTGACAAATTAAAACTTTTATCTCTTCAATTGTCATTTTGTCTGGGCATACTACCTGTCCTGATAGCTACTTTACTATACATTAATAGAATTTCCCTTTTTTGTATACCTATTTGCACATGGTATATGCTTACCACTCTCTTACTTTAGTGTTTTCTTTATATTTGCAGTGCTTCTATTATTACCAGGGTAAATTTGGGTTTTTAAACAATTCAAGACTGACATCCTTTTGTTTTTATTTGCTATTTAATATATTAACATTTAATGTGAATATTGATGAAGTTGATTTTAAATATTTAATTTTGTTATTTCTTTTATAACTGCCTCTTCTCCTTTTCTGACTTTTATACAAATGATCAAATTATTTTAGGAGTGCATATTATCTCTTCTGTTTTCTTATGATTATATTTCTTTGTATGTATTAGTGGTTGCTCTAGATAGCATAGTGTGTACTCTTAATTTATCATAGGCTACCTAAAATAAATTTTATTTCACAAATGAAATAAATGATATGATGTTAAGAACACCATATCCACTTCCATTTTCCAAAATCTTTCATTATTTCTAAATCAATTTTTAAAATCATGAAAAATTTTAGTCCCCTGGCAAAAATTAGAAGCAGAGAAATATAAGAAATAAATTGTTATGTTAATGATTTGTGTTTAGCACAATGGCTATCACTGCTGGACAGATGATATGATCAAACAGAATAACACAGGTTTTGTATTAATACTAATTAAGATATGTATATATATGTATGTATATCTATACATATGTATATATATGGGGATTGAATCTATGTGTGTGTATATATGTATGTGTATATATACACATGTGTACATATATATATGGCAATTGAACCCAGGGGTGCTTAACAGTTGAGCCACCTCCCCAGCCCTGTCTTTATATTTCTATTGAGAAAGAGGGTCTCATTGAGTTGCTTAGTGCCTCCCTAAGTTGCTGAGGCTGGCTTTGAGCTCTCAATTCTCCTGCCTCAGCCCACTAATCCACTGGGGTTACAGGCCAACACCATGATGCCTGGCTAAATAATAGCTTATATATTTAGCATAAAATATTTTACCTATTTTTAAAACTAATTGCAGAAAAATACACTATATCTTCTTTACTGGTATAGTAAAAATGTCCATAATGCAGTAAGTATTAGAACACATTGCTATAAATATATGGTTCATGTTTGAGTATGCACAGAAAGAGATGAGAAATGTGCACCAAATGTTAATTGTAATGATTATAAATAACAATTTAAGAAGCTCAAAAATGCACTTTTATATTTTTATATTATATTTTATATTTTTTAAATTTTCAAAAAATGCACTTTTATATTTTTGGATTTTCTACATTCAAATTAATAGAATATGTGAAATTTTTGAATAATAGTCAACTAAAGGAAAGCAATGAAAACTAGAGGGGAAAAAAGATGAAATAAAACCTAAAGTATTATACATACATATATTTTAGAATATCGAGAGTTTCTCTTTTGTTTATAGTCAGAGCAACTAGAACTGGCAATGTCAAAGGCATAAGAGGATATAAGATTTAATATCATTTCTAGTTTTCCAGCAGAGGTCAACAAAGAATGACTCAATTTATTGATCAGCTTTGAAATTATACAGTATACCACTTCTGTGATGGGAAGTAGAAGATATCATCACATTAATTTATTTGTAAATTAAGGTGTAGAAAAAACAACAGAAAAATCAAGAATTTATTATTAAATGATTTCTAATTTATAAATAAAAATCTAACTCATGTACAAATACTAGGATTATCCTATTCGAGTATTTAAAAATGGGTAAAGATCTAGAATACATAATGAGGAGAAAAAAGAAGTAAAATAATAAGTAGCAATTAGTCAATTATAGATCTGATATAATTTTCAATGAATCTGTTATTCTAGTGCATTCTCTAGATGCATAAAAGCACTGTTACTCCCTCAGATTTTAATTTTAACCTTTCACTTCCCTCTGTGTTCCTCTTTGTCTTGTGGTTTGTATCTTCTTCTTGGACATACTAGGTTAAAATTTCCTACCATGAGCTTCCTGCTAAAAGGTTTCTTTTTTTTTTTTTTTCCCACCAAGGGGAAAAAAAGGAATTGAAATACTGTAACCAATAAGTACATAATGCCAAGCTGTATGTGCATTTTCCCAGTAATAAAACTTCCACATATTATGGCCTAAAGGACATCATTACTCACTTACTTGCTTACTCTTTTTTTTTTTAATATTTATTTTTTAGTTGTAGGTGTACACAATATCTTTATTTTATTTTTATGTGTTGCTGAGGATCGAACTCAGTGCCTCCCGCGTGCTAGGCGAGCACGCTACCACTGCGCCATAACCCCAGCCCACTTGCTTACTCTTTTAATGCTGTGGGAAAGCAGAGAAGGTCCTGTCCTTTGAACCTACCTCAGATCAGATAAAAGTATTATGACTTGCTATTACTAAGGCTTATTACTTAAGTCTCCCAAGGAATGTAATAAAGTTATTTCTAATATCTCTCCTATTAAAAATAGTTGTCTCCAATGTATTTGAAACACTTTAAAGTCTCCTAGAATAGGTTATAGAAAGAATTGTTAAGATTTGAAGGGGAAATCCAAACAGTTCAAACAATTGTTAATATTTTATTATTCCTTAAATTTGTTCTGGACAGTGAATATACTGTCAGGAGAAATATCCATGAATTGGTCTCTGTATATTAGTATGTGGACTACTACAACAGAGCAAAAGTAGTTCCACTCCAAATTTGTTAGACTTCATTGACTTTGATAAGCATCTCAGTTCTTGCCATCCTTTTTGTTTTAACTACACACCTTCATTTCTAATTTGAAATTAACCCTAATTAAGGACATTGATTTGAAATAATTTTTATAATTTTGACCTCATCATTTGTAGAGGGATGTATCTTCTGTTTTTCACCTACTGGCTGCAGGTTGGTCAGTATCTAATAGGGATGAGATTAAGCTACTCTGGGCCTCAGTCTTAGCCCTTCAGTTAAAGACTTGGGCAAGACCAGGTGAGGCCTCAAAGCACATTTAGTTGCATTATGGATGAGACAGTACACACAAAAAGAGCCTCTCTTCATGATTACCTTCTCTAAATGCTCTACCATCTGGTCACATGTATTCATTTATTCACTAACTCTACTAATCCTTAAGTGTGCTATTTATGCACGATGCACCTTTCTAAGTAGTTCATCAGACAAGCAAATTTTCCGTTTAATGAGGATGAGACAGACAATAAACAAGTAAATAAATAGGCATTTTATGTAATAGCAGCTAGTAATAACTGCTTTGAAACTTTTGAGAAGATGTATAATTCATTACATACTATGTTCTTGTGTATCAATCCTTTATAGATATAAACATTCTCATAATCAAATATTAAAATAGAATTTTTGAAAAAGAAACAATTTTCAATAATTTGGCCAGCAATATCAATCACTAGAAATAGAATTGCTTCCACCCAGCTGCAAGCTGCCTACTTTTACATTCCCATCCCAATCACAATTAAAACATTTAACTATTAATTTGGGTATATCAATCAAAAAGGAAGCTTAGGGTAAATTTCATCATTGTACATGATAACACTCCAATTATAATGATAACGAAGATCTTCTTGACATTGAATTATTCTGCAATAATTAACCTTATCATTTTAGGTTTTTCTACTCATTTGATACAAATTATGAAGCCAATGGCCAATTGATGACCAGTCTGTATTAGAATAGTCATATCCCTTAATTTGAGCTGAGTAATTAGTTTTTACAACTAAAAGTCAATTAGAAACCTTACTATTCTCTTCTCTAACATCTCCACATCCACTTATGTAACTTTAAATTCCTGTTTTTTTTGTTTGCTTAATTTTCACATCAGCTCATCCTTTGTTAATTATTCCAGTCCTACTCAAAATACAATGCTTACATGAACCATGCTTTATTAATTTTTGCTGGGTTAGCCCCAAGTTTCAAAATTTATTTATTATTCTTGAAAGTGTTAGGCTGAATACTAGGTAAACATTTAGCACTTTTGTCATATTTAAATGAACAGTAATCCAGTGTATTGAAAAATATTAATAATGACAAATTTCACTGATAGAATTCTGAACATTTTCACTGGAGATTATCCTAAATTATGTCTTTTAGTAAATTATTGATTCTGATTCTTGAAGTTGTCTTCCAGAATTTTGGAACACACAGATCAGTTAATTAGTATGAATAAAGATATTAATCCCAGCATGTTCTATGAATGTATGTCAGTGTAGATTCTTAATGCAATATGTCCTAGAGAGAGGATCTAAAAAAACAACCATCAGCCAAGTCTTGAATGAGCTAGGATTAACCAACTCTTGTTCTCTTGCAATGGGATGTGGATTTGTGACACCGGCTGAGTCCCAAAGATCCTAGAAAGAGTGACAGATATGGACCAGGGTCACTTATTTTCACTTCCAGGCCTTTGGAAGTACACTGCTTCACTAGATAATATGGCAACCATTCAGGTTGAGAAACTTTGAAAAAATTCTGCCAATATCAGTTTACAAAATGCATCAATGGGAGAGCCAGAAATAGAATATACAAAATATTTTTTAAAATTTTCAAGCCACTGAGTCAGACTATTACCTTACAATATGAATTAGTCAATGAGAATGATGCAATCATTCAATGAGAATGCTGAATATGAGCTTATGCAACATAAAATTAAGCATTCTAAAATTTTAAATCACTGGTATTAATAATATTGTACAATGACTACTTATTTCAATTACCAAAATATTTTCATCACTTCAAAAGAAAATCTCACATCCATTAAGTAATCACTCGCCATTCTCACATTCTCCTAGCACCTAATAACCGGTATTTGACTGTTGTCTGTATGGACCTACCTCCTCTGCATATTTTATATAAACAGAATCATATAGAATGTGACATTTTGAGTCTGCCTTCTTTCATTTTGTATAAAGTTTTTTAAAGTTCACCGATGTTACAGCATGCATGCATTAGTACTTTATTCCTTTGTATAGTTATTGACATTTCATTCTGTGGGTGAATTACATTTTGTTTATTCATTTTCCTACTGATGGATATCTGTTTGGATTGTTTGTAAATTTTGGCTATTGTGAATAATGTTGCTGTGAATATTTGTGAGCAATCTCTTGATTAAATGTCTATTTAACTTATTTGGAGCATGTGAAAAGGACAAAATGCTAGGGACTATGGAAATTCTATATTTAAAACTTGAGGAACCACAAAATTTGTTTTCTCAGCATTGTACCATTTTTTTTCCCACGCCATAAATGAGTGAGGGTCCAAACTTCTCCATATCCCTTGTCCATCTTGTTATTTTTATTGTTACTTATTGTTATTATTGTAGCCACTCTAGTGAATATGTTGGTAGGATTGATGGTGTCCCCTGTGTCTCATAGGCTCTGTTCATACATTGTTTTCAATGCTTTTCTTTCTGCTTCTCTGACTGGATAATTTCAATAATCCTATCCTCAGGGCCACCTATTTTGTTCACTTAAATTTGTTGTTGATCTCCTCTAGTGATTTATTTTATATTATTTCAGTTATTGCATTTTGCAGCTGTAGAATTTCTATTTGGTTCCTTTTTTATAATTTCCATCACTTCAGTGGTATTCTCTGTGTTGAGATGTGATACTGCTGATTTTCCTTTACTTCTTTCTTCATGGTTTTCATTAGCTCATTGATCATATCTAGTACGGTTGATTTAGAATCTTTATTAAGTCCAATGTCTGTGCTTCCTCAAGAACAGTTTTTATTAATAGCTCATTTTAATGGGTCAGTTCTACTCTCTTGTCTCTTCGTGTGCTTTTTGGTTTTGGTGAAAATAAGATAATTTTGATATTGTAATGTAATGAATCTGAAAAGCAAATTGCCCAACTTCAGACATTTTTTTTCTGTTCTCTCTTGCTCTGAGTTTAGTTTTATATTGTTTAGTGATTTGTTAAGTTTGGTTTTATTTGTTTGTTTTAGTTTTAGTGTTTTTTTTTTTGAGGGGCATCTTCCTTCTGTAAATTATAGTCAGCTAGTATTTTTACAAATATTTTTTTGGATATCTGACATCAAAATAAAAATGTAAAGAAAAATTAGAGACTATACAAGAATATAAGAAAGAGTGTAATGAAAAACTTTTCCAAATTTTGGCAGATGACTGCTTTTGTGTGTGTGTGTGTGTGTGTGTGTGTGTGTGTGTTTATGGTGGGAGGCACTCCAAAGCTTGCTTTCTTATACAAGCTAAGCTTAAAAGCTTATGCTCTTTTCTGAATTTGTGTACTGCCCTATGCACCTATGAATGCATTATTTTTCTAAATACACACACACACATGAAATACTCTAAATTTCAGAGAAACACTCTCCCCAAACTTTCCTTTTAGTCATTTTTGGGTTCCTCTTTTTTTTCTTCAACTCTAAGTTTTCACCCTAGGAACAATGGGCTGTTTCTTTGCCTTACAGTGTGTTCAAGGAATACTCTCCTCTAGCTGTTCTTCTATTCTGTTCTGTTCTGTTCTAAGTGAAACAAATGAAGCATCTTGCATCATCCTTGCAGTTATCTTCTAGACAGACAGATTAAAACCAACAAACAAGTCTTTGATAATGTGATCTGCTTTGTTCTCTCCAAAGCCCATAATTATGGTCCCACATTGGGATCATCAGTTGGCATCTTCAAGACAGCTGCTGCACCAGGGATGGGAGTGTATAAATGCACGTAACAAAGTTGAAACTTTTTCCTCAAGTTTCAGATTCAACATTATCTGTAAACCATATACTGTATTTTAGAGTTCTAACAAATTGAATTCTGGCAATTTTTGCTTCATGTTTCAGTGTGTCTGTAGAGAGTCTAACTCTGAGAGATACCTATTTCACCATCTTCACCTTTATCCACTACACTTGAGTTGTAAGGTACATTTGAATAATAGCAAGTTCTAATTAATATTGGCACATTTCCTGTTGTGCCTTTATTTTGTACTTACCTTGAAATAATGTCGCTTTGGCCTCATCTTTTGGAAAACTTAATCAGAAGATTAGCCTGGAAAGTTCATTTTTGTACAGCAATTAAAAGACAGAATAAATGTCTTCAAGTCATTTGCTCTTGCCATTTATAATTATTTTCAAACTTCACCTATGGGAATTGGTGTCATGTATTTTAAAAATTCAAAAGTACATACTCTTATTTTTATTTTAGTACTGAGGGTTGAACCCAAAATATTATGCATGCTAGAAAAGGACTCTACCACTGTGATAAACCACCAGCTGATAGTCTTTTAACAAGTCAACCAAATCTTTTAAATTTCTATGGTTTTAAAGCTTTCCTGAATTTATCACTACAATATTCTAGAGTAAACTGATATTTGATATTTATAACTTTTCATTTTTAATACTTTCTACATCCTGCTGTTTAGAATTTCTGAATATTTCTGATCTATCTTCAGTTACATTTACTATTAAGATGAAAATATATTTAAAAAAATCCTAAGTTATGTAATTTTATTTAGTTAGTATTTAATTAAGAGTTACTCTGTCAGATTCTGGATTAACCACTGGGCATTCAGTGATGACATATAAGATACCCTTGAAGAAGTTCATAATTAAGAAGGGAAAAGTGAAGGAAATTATGAACCTGGAACTTAAAATTTGAATAAATATTTGAGAGACAATGTTTTTGTCAAAAATATTTTTCTCTCTACATTCTTTGTATTATATAATGAAAAAATATAGTATGTCCATTTAGTATCAGTTTCCAGTTCCTAAACATTGTAAAACATTGTAATTCTGTTGGGCTTTTGAAAATGAGAATATACAGTACAATATTAAAATCATAGCAATCCAGCATTAAGAACCATATAGGATATATAATACTTTAAAAATTCTAGGTAATAATACATACTGAAAAAAATAGATTTTCCAAGCAACAATACCAATGAATTAATATTTTCTTCTGATTAATTTTGTAAGTGAAAAAGGACACTTTTATAGCCCTACATAGTTTTTTGTTCTAAAATTAGGAAATGAGAAATTTTCATTTCATTTGAGAAAAACGTAAAAAAATGACTATAACGTAGTGAAAAATTCAAAATTCTTTGTTTTGATTCATAGATAAGTACTGTAAAAATGTCGTACATCTGCAAATTCCAACGCTTGGTACCTGTTTTTAACTGCATTCACTTTATTCATAGAAATATTATATGGAGAAAACAGTGATCACAGGGGTTCTAATTTACTTTACAATTTTTAAGCTTAAACTTTATAAACCTGTTGTGCTATCAGCATCACCTCTGAATCCACAACTCATTGCGTAATTTAATTTTCCAAGTATGTATTCTGTAGAATAATTAAATTTTTGTCTAATATTTAGCTGGCAACATATCTTAATATAGCTTGTCATTTGCCAAATTACTCTTCAAATCTTCCAAGCATTAGAAAATAGTAAAATTACTCATCAATGTAAAATTTTGAATGGATTAAGCTCAAGAACCCAAAGGAGAAGTGTGCAGTGTTTATAAAGTTCATATCTAAAAGCAACACTTACTAGAAACCTGCTTGATAACTCATCAACATTAATAAAGATTAGTAATTCTAAATTAGAACAGATATTCAACAAAAGAGAAACTCTTCTTGCTTAAACAAACAAAATACAGCATTTACCATTAAATTATATCTTTCTCTTTGTCATTATTCTTAGCTATGGATTTTTCTTTAATTAGACTTTATTTTAAGACAGCTATAGGTTCTCAAACAGAGTGTAAAATACAGGGTTCCCATATAACACTGACTGGCCATGCACATAGGCTCCCCAACTGTGACCAAGCCCCATCAGTGTGGATAGCATTGTTAAAAATGCATATGCGAACTTGATTTTCAACATCTTTGTTTAGGGGATTTCATTTCTGCAAAAACGTCTACATAACTGTAGTTTGCATCAATTAATAGAAGCTTTGATTATAATTTTGGTTTCTCATGCAGTTTTTCTTTTTCATTAAATCCATTTCTAAAATTGAAAGTGCCTGTATTTTCTGGAATTTATGTTTAAATGTATGATAAATATAACTTTTCAAAAAATAATTTATATTTTTATCTCTTTTTCTCTTTTCAATAAAATACTTTTGAAAGCCTGGAAAACTAATATAATAATAAATTTAATTGCTCTATTAAATATTAGTATTTAAATGATAACTCACTTTCTTCATTACATTTTCATCTTTGAAGTTACCCATGCATTTAAGCACTTAATAAATCTCATTGCTTATATTCCTATTTATTTATTTTTATTGTACTGGGGATTGAACCCCGGGCTTCACACGTGATAGATAAGCACTCTATCACTCAGCTGCACCCCAGCCTATACTTTAAAATGCAATTATTATTATTATTATTTTGTAAAAGAGGCACATATAATTCTTCTAATAACAATTTAAAATTCCATTTCATGCTATAGGCTTGACTTAATTAGAGTTAATATAGAACACTTTCCTTTGCAAATACAATTTTTATGTATAAGATAGGCATAAAATATCCAATAAGGTTTTACTTTATGTAGAAACATCTTTTACAACAAAATAAAACAATCTAAGTGCAATTTTATTCTTGAGATATCAATTTAATATTAAGGTAATCTGAATGATTTTCTACACCTTGTATTTGGCTGCCAAAGTTATTATCATTTTCATATATTTTATGCATTAAAACTTGAGGCTTTGAATAGAAAATGTTCATAAAGTTTAGAAATAACACCTGTTTGTCAAAAAGCCATTCTTTCTCACTTCTTTTATTCTACTTTTGAGTGAAAGGTTATCCACATTTGTCTTGGTATAAAAAGTGTTTACAGAAATATATTTGAACACTTTTATTAAACCAAGCATAATATTTTAATTTAAATGTTTATATGAAAGCAATGTCTATCTCTGTAAGTGTTCAGAAATAATAAATGTGATCAACATGAACTGATTACCTGTAGATTTTTGTTGAATGGAGTCCATGAATGCAGTTATATTTGTTTTTCAAAAGCCCCTGAATTCCTATGTTAATATAATGACATATACTCTACCATTACCAAATTTTGGTTTATTTTTCATGTTAATAATTTCAAGAAAGTTGACCATTTAATTCATGCTTAAAAGACTTTATTGTGCAGATATTTAAAACATTTTTAAGATGAGGACATAAAAATTTACCTAAAATTCTAAACACTTTATATTTTTGTTGATCTTCATTCAACAAATCTGCAGTGAACTAGTAACTAGTAACTAGTGAACATTCTTCTGATTGCTTGGACTGCCAACAATGATCAAAATGAGAGAAAGCTCCTGTACTCAAGAATATTGTTGTTGAGAGGGAAAAACCACAGTAACAACACCAAAAAGTGAAAAATGTATCATGTGAGATGTTGAAATGTACTAAAGAGAAAAAAAATGTCAAGGAAAAGTCACAGGTAGTTTTGGGCAATTGGAAGGTTTAATAGCCATATTTTCTTAGAGTTTAGTTTAGATTACACTGAGGATGAAGTAATGTTTGAGTAAACATCTGGAGAGTTTATTGAATGGATTGTGAATATCTGGTATAAATTTCAAGTTAAAGACACTACAATGCAAAGGTCCTGAGATGTGAGTATGTCTGGGATGTTTAAAGACTGCAAAATGGCCAATTTTTTTTGCTCACTGGGTTGACGATTAGTAAAAAAATTAATCTCAGAGACAATTGGTTGGATGACAGAGAATAAAGGAAGTCTTGTAAATAATTTGTATTTTGATTGTGTGTAAGGTGGGTTACTTGGTAGTATTTTAAACAGAATAATAATATGATTTGATGATTTGATCTAAGCTAGTAACATTGTTTTAACTGATGTTCTGATGGTAGGCATGTAGGGGTGAAAACAATCCTTTTCCTGGAGCTGCAGAACCATGGACCATGTGGCTGGAGCAAGGTTGGCATGGAGATTGCCATGCCTGCCCCCAGACTTATGTGTGGTAAGCCGTGGCACAACTGAGCCAGGGCACAATGATCTGTCCCTCTATGGTGACCCTGGCAGAACCTGTGAGGATGCCCTTTCCACACAGCACCCCAGCTGGAATCCTGAGCCCACCATCCGTCGACCTCAATCTATTTCCCAAACCAACAGACACAAAATGGTACAGACCTGTGGGGACGTTCAGACTTAAAAGTTAAACAAATGTTCCAAACCGTTAGTAGCATATTTGAACCAATAGTGTTGACCTAAGTGCTATATAAACCCTTAGACCTGCCCACTTGGGGGTAACCCCTGTGGGGGTCCCCTCTTGCCCTTGCAAAAGTTGTATTTCTATTCTTCACACTTGAATAAATCCTCCTTTCACTCTGACCTTTTGTTGTCACTGATTTCATTCTTGGAATTTGCAACACAAGAACCTGGAATGAAATGTCTGGTGAAGTTTTGGAGTCTAATGCAGCACTGCAGGGCACAAACCCCATTCAGAGCTGCAGTACTGAGAGCTGCCACACACTGCTCAGGGGTGGCAGAGAAGAACTGGGCTTTCTCTGCCAGTTTACACAGACTCCATCAACAGAAGCGACAAGTAGAGTTTCATCTCAAACTTCCATTTCAGTGAAAAGCAAAAAAAGTTACAGCAGAGAAAAGCTAAAATGATATTTAAATGTTTCTGGAAAGGAATGATGATCACTCAGATCAGCATATCATGGATGTGAGCAGTGGGTTAAAAAAAAAACAGATTTAAGACAAAGTTAAGCGATGTTCTAGAAGGAAATATAGATATATAATTTTTTTCACAATAATATATGAACATATGTAAAAACTAAAATCACACATTCTTTTATATAATTCCATTTTACAATTTTCAAACATTCTTCTGACACAACTGCAAGATCTCTTTCAATCAGATCCTTATTGTAGTTTTAAGATAACTGCTTATTTTATTCTGTATCTTTGCCTTTATTATCCCATGCTAGTGGCCTATAATAATATTTATAAAAATCTCATTTCTAGTTAAAAATTTAAGATGAGATGATGTCTATGTATGTAGTTTTTAACCATGACCCATATAATTCAGTTTACATATAAATTAATTCCATCAATTTTACTGATAAGGCAACTTTCTCTCAGCCAGGATTTTAGCTTGACTTATTGAAAATATTATTTGTTGCATAGGTGAAACTTTCTTATTGTTTTATGGCACTACATTTCTACATATTGCTTACCTAAACATATTCTTTTTAGTTACTTTATGCAGATTTTTTTGAAAAGCCACTACTTCACATTACATTATGGAAAGATTACATTCCATAATTTTGCTTATTTCTTTGGTCAGATTATGAAGGAACACGACTTTCTCTTTTAATAAATCATGTTGAATGACACTTTGTCATCTTGGAACTAAAAATCTCATCTAAAGCTGGGGAAAATGTTTGTCAGAATTCCCTCACTATATCATCCCAATCTGGAACATAGTCAAAAAAGGAACCCAGTAAGAATGGGAAGACTATAGGGAAACAGATATCATTACTCTTGGTAGGTTGCGATTCACACATATGATTATAAATAGGGGCAGCTCTAATTTGTTTCCTCCTACTTGAATTAGACTGCTTATCAAGCAGATTAACAATAGCCCTAAGCCCTACCTTGAGTTACGAATGTAGTAGTTCCATCAGAAGCACTGGTTTTCATATAGGAAGCAACTTTTGTCAAGGTGAAATTTATTTAACCATTTCACACCTTAAATTACCTGAACATTGGATGTTTAAGTATTAAGTGTGTATTTATTGATCTGTGACCAAAAAATGGCTATTTACAAGGTCCTTCACAACTTATCACATACCATTTATTCATGTGTCAGAAAGTTTTTATATGAAAATGAAACACTGAACAAAGAAAAAGGAAAAATACTATAAAAACAATTATTTAATTAATTTAATCTATTTGATATTTTGTTCGAATTATTTTATTTTCTATTCATTTTATTTGTTTAATATTTATCTAAAAATACTATTTTAAAAATGGAAAACATGCATTTATTGACTGACGTGTAATAACAATATGTGTTAACATCGTCTGAGTGGTAACCATGGATCAGGCAGATTTAAAATTTTGCATTTGCCTATTCAGTGAGTACAGTCATTATAAGCTTATTATAAGTGAACAGACTGAAACTTAGAGATGTTAAAATCAAACAGATGGGATATATGAATACAAGTAGAGTTAGTATAAAGACAGAGCTGTGTCACAGACATATATATGTACTATTTCAAAAGGAAGAACCACGTGTAGCTTTCAGGAAGAGATATAGCAGCCTTGAATCATTTCTCTGCTTTTATCTGAACAATTGGACAACATTATCTCCTGCTTAAATATAACATGCTTACATTGGCCACACTTTTGAACATGGAAAACACCTTCTGCTACATACAGGACATAATTGTTTTAGAAGACGAGACACTCATATATTTCTTAAATTCTCTGCCTAGGTAATGGACTAAAATGAAAAAAAAACACACACACATTTTGCTGGAATAAACAGAGAGTCAACAATTTTAAAATGAATGCAAGTTTTCTCTTTCTAAGACGAATGAAACTGAGAGATGAAAAGGGAAACCAAGTAACCACATCTCCTTCCTAAGTTTATTAAACAAAAGTCACAGATTCCTTTTGAAAGTTAGTGTATTTTTCCAATAGATTCTCCCATTATGGTGTTCAGATTTTTGCTTAAACTGATAAACTGCCATATTTAGTGACTCTGAAGGAACTATAAACTTCTGAATTTGGCCAATTTGTAAAATGAAATTATCACTAGCAGTAAGAAACTCTCATTCATTAAATCATATAAATATAAAATCACTAATTATTGGCACTCAAGTAAAATGGTCTTTTGTCATATTTACTGGTTAATTGTAGATTAAATGAGAAATGACCATCGTAAAGCATTTCTACACTTACATTAAAGAAATCTCAGCTTGTTAATTTTACAAAGTGTTATATTTATAGATCTACTGATAAATATAGTGGGATTATAACTATGTAATATAACCTATATTTATGTCTAACCTATAAAAGATTACTTTCACAGTTTGAAATTGAAAGTGTAATGAAGTCATTCTGATAGATTCATTTGATAATTAGTCTACAAGGCTATATAAAGGCATATGAATAATGACCTAGACAATTAATTTCCTCTCTTCTTCAGGAAATAAAATAAAGTATGAATATGTGTCTATTTAAGTCATTTTCCAGTACTACAATCTGCTGATAAAATATACAATAGGAAATATGAGCAAACTTTTTAAAAAACCATGATCAAAGGCTTCTATGCCCCCAAAAGTATTTAGTAATAAATTGAAGGTGAAGTTACCTGTTCTGACAATCATGATCATATATTTTATCTATAAATGTGTCATTATCTATTCTGTCTTTTCTAATACTTTACCAAAGCTTTGAATGATGCTTGAGCTAGCGCCTTGTGTCCTAAAACAGCATGCATGTCAATTCTAGGACAAATTAATTGTTTTGAACTGCAACCATGTTTTAAAAACCATTTTATATTTTCTTTATCTGCCCACTGTCCCAATTTATTCATTACTCACAATCTTCACCATTCTCTTTTATCCATCCACACATGCATGCATCCTTCCATCCATCCATCCATCCATCCATCCATCCATCTACCTTACCATTAGATGATCTTACCTTCTAACCACTAGATATTAACTATTTCCATATATTAACCTAATCTACAAATATGTAGGCATGGATGTACATGTTCTTACTGTCTCTCTTAGATCCTCCACTTGCTTAAGGCAAGCAGCTTCTCTTCTTGGGTGTTGTTGCCTATCTCCTTCCATCACCACCATAACCTGCATTTTAGTAATTCATGTTCTTCTCCTATGTCTTCAATTTTCCCTGTCAGAGGGAGAGCTCTCCAATTACCTTGCAAATATACACAAATATTTTCTAGTCCACATATTTTTGTCATAGTTTGCTGTTCCTCTCATGTTGCAGATCTCCCTCTTTTAATCTATTTACTAAAGAAATACACAGGAGAAAAATGCTTTGGAAAAAACAGGATACACAAAGCAGATGAATAATATATATTTATAATAGGAATATTCAAGGAAAAATAATTCAATGGACGAGAAGATGTGCTACAAACTATTTATACTATCATGGGAAAAACTGATGCTGAAGGATAAAATTACTGGAATGTATGGAAGAAATAAATTCTCTTTGATCTCCAGGCAAAAATATCAAGTAAATTATAATGGAGAAAAGATGAAACTTTTGTCCTCATTTTTGACAGCATGTTTATACCAAAAAATATAAGGTAGCTTTTAAAAATATATTTAAGGCAAAAGAATTTGAAACAACAATTTTGCATTTATTCACAATATAAAAGCTGCTGTTATCCTATAAAGATAAAAGATCCTGGTATGGTGGCACATGTCTTTAATACCAGCACCTCAGAACTAGGGAGGCTGATGCAGCCTTCAAGTTTGAGGGCAGCCTCTGCAATTTAGAGATGTCCATATGAAAATAGCAAGACCCTGTCTAAAATGTAAGTAAGTAAGTGAATATATAATAGGGCTGGAGATGTAGCACAATAGTAAAATGCCTCTAGATTTAATCTTCAGGGCCAAATGAAAGAAAGAAAGAAAAAAGGAAAGAAAGAAGGGAGGGAGGAAGGGAGGAAGGGAGGAAGGGAGGAAGGGAGAAAGGAAGGAAGGAAGGAGAAATATTATAGGATGCAGGGTATGAGGGAATAATTGACCTCTTAAGAAAAGTATATAGTGTAATTTGTTTTAGATTATCAGAAAGGCTTATAACCATCCACTTTAAACCTTTCATGTCCAGAATATTTATTCACAATATGAAACTTCGTAGACAAACTTTACTATATATACCCCTAACAAAATATTGTTAAATGAAATTTACTGTTTGACATTCAATCTCTGATTAGTAAAAATATTTGTCCAAAGGGTGAAAAATTTTATGTTGAATTTCTAATGTCTCAAAGTATTATTGTTCTTTAGAATTCTTCTCTTTATTGTCCCTGGGTTGCTTTAATTTTAATTGATAGTCATAATATTGGTGGCAATAAATGATCAGTCCTAAGGTATTATAAAGTAGCTATCTCATAAAAGGAAACTGTTTGCCGTCTATTTAAATATTAAGTGCAAACTCTCATTTCACATCAAATCAAAAGGAAAATATTAATGTAATTACTATTCCTAACTATGTTTTTACCCAAGTTGTTTAAATTGAATTTAAATTATAATTATGATTATTTTTAACCATTTGGGGGGGGTATTTTTAATTGACATAAAATTGTATACATTTGCTGTGAACAACATGATGTTTTGTGGTATATATACAAAATAGAATGATTAAATCTATCTGCTCACATGCACATTGCCATATATAGTTTTCTTTTTTTTTGTAGTGAAAATACTTTACATCCATGGTTAGCATTTTTCAAGACAATATATTATCAGTTATAGTCACCAACAATGCATGATGGATCTTCTACTGTGAACTTTGATCCTAACTTTGATCCTAACAGGATGTTGGAGAGATGATCATCAAACAACATCCTAACAACATCCCTTACCCAACCATTCTAGTTCCTGGTAACCACCATTCTGTCAGTCATCAATGCAAAAGCAAGAGAACAAATAATCTAATAAAGAGAATCATGATACTTAGAATTTTACTATGTTTTAAATGTATAATTGTATGTTTTTTTTCCACGTGCATGATGTAATTTCATAGAATTTTCACATGCACAAACACACACACATGCAAATAAGTCAATATACCCATGATAAAATAATCCAGAATCAGAATCTGAAGGGTCAAATGGTTTTTCTCATGTGGAAACTACAGCAAAATAAGGAGCAAAAGGCAGGGGCATTCTGTGAAAATAGTAAAGAGGTCAGTGGAGTGTAGGAAGAGGATTAAGGGGGAGGAAGAGAAAAGGGGGAGGAATAGTGGAATAATATTGACCAAACTTTTCTATGCACATCTATGAATATACCACAATAAAGTTCACCTTTATGTATATCTATAAAGTACTAAAAAAAACTATCAATAAATATATAAATGAATGGAAAGAAGGCCAATGGAGTAGAAGCAAGGGAGAGGTGGTATTGAATTGGAAAAAATTATATTCCATGCTTGTATAATTATGTCAAAATGAATCCCTATATTTAACTATAATGCATTAATTTTAAAAGCTTATGAAATCTGAACAATATCTATATATATTCCAGTTTATTACATTTTCCAATATGAACTGTCTAGTTGTGATACATTACTATAATTAGGTAAGATATTATCTGTGATGTAATACATGGCACCTTTCTTTACTTATTTTGCAACTACTTATGAGTTTATAATTATTTCAAAATAAGAAGTTTAAAAATAAATTAAAATTATTGTAATTGTAGTTATGTAAGTTACACTGGGAAACAATTTTTAGATCCAGTGCTCTTTTAAGAACATATTGATCCTCCAATTTTATAAAGACATATTGATTCACTTTTTAAAATTTAAAATCAGAAGAAAGAAAATGTATAAGTCTTGCCATGTTTTCATTCAAGAGCAGCTATACTGAATTTCTTACTTTTACTGAATGTATGAAGCTGACTTTGCCTCCATAAGACCAGCAGTATGAAGCATTTTATATCAGGCACACTTGAACCTGATGTAGAAACTCATTTTGACCCAAAACACCAGAAAATAGTTTCTTGGTGAACAGCAGATGTATTAGCTATAAGCTGCAGACAAGAGAGGAGCAGCTCAGATGGAGACAATCTCCAGAAAGGAAACATTCTGCTTCCTCTCCTGCCTCCTGTATTTGTCTTAATTTTAAGTTGTAAGGAATAATACCACAGATGACCTTGGATGGTCTTGGACCAATTTTTCAGGCCAATATGAAAACTTCCTTCATTGTAGTGACTGTTATGCCTTGGCTTAGGAATTGCTCCAGTGTTCTTATGGAGTCAGTCACTATAATGCTTTGAAGTGAGGGGCTATGCACATTGCTTCACATGGGGAAGTAGGCTGTTTTAAATTTGGGGGGAATTCTTTAACCGGCCTACCTCTGAGGTACACAAATGCATGAAAAGCAGGAACCCTGAACCTCTTCCCAACCCCAGCCAAAGGCTTGGGCCTGCCACACAGTATAGTTAATCTTCCAAACTTCAGAATTTCTCCTCTAAAAATATAAATAGCAGCCAGGCGCTGTGGCGCAAGCCTGTAATCCCAGCACTTAGGGAGGCTGAGACAGGAGAATCATGAGTTCAAAGCCAGCCTCAGCAACAGCAAGGTTCTAAGCAACTCAGTGAGACCCTGTATCTACATAAAAACACAAAATAGGGCTGGGGATGTGGTCCAGTGGTTGGGTGACCCTGAATTCAATCCCTGGTACAATCCCTGGTTTGTTTAAAAAAATAAATAAACAAACAAAATACATATATATATATAAATAGCTATTTCATATTATATTTCAATAAATTTACAAAAAATGATATGCTTAAATAAAAAGTAATAAAATTCCAAATGGGAATCTAATGGGGTATAATTTTAAGGTCAGCTTTATTAACTTCATTGAATATAAGATAAGTTCATACTGTGCACAATAAAATAAAATACTTTATTTAAAATTGCTCAAGTCATCAAGAAATTTATTAATGTTGTAATATATATTGTGTTTACTCTCCTGTCTTTATTTTGTAATACTTATTTTAAAACTTTCTATTCACTTGATTTTATCTTTCAGTTTAATGAGAAAAAGACATGGATTGGTTTAACCAAGTTGCAAATAGAAGATACAAGCCTAAAATATTTTATATCATTACTATTGTCCTTGCACTTACTAATCTTATTCCCTAACTTCTAAAAAGCTTTCTATCTGTTGAATTAACCTTATTATTTTCTAACCTCTGATAATGTGGTGATTTTTACTCTGAATATCAATATTATTAATTAATTTTCTAAATGGACCAATACCTTAAAAGTACTATAATTATGTTTTATAAAATGGTGCATAGAAATATATAAATAAGTAAAATATCATTTTGGTTGTATTATTTCAATCTCTCAGTTCAGTTTATATAACAAAATTCAATGTGAGTTTAGTATTTAATTTATATTACAAAGTGATTAATGTATTTTATTTTTAATATTGATAGAAATCCTCTCAATTCAAATAGTCATATAAGGTACAATGTAATAATTTTCAGTGTATTTAATAAAATAATCTCCACTTAATTTTAATGTTGAGAATGACTAACTGAATGTAAATCTTGTAACAATGGCACAAGAAATGTACACCAGCTAGTACATGTTAAGAGTATAAACTTGTAATAATTACTAATTTTTTGTAAATTATATGAGTTAAGTATTTAGATCACAAGCATATCATTTATTTAAGCTTTTCATCAAGTAAGTAAAGCCAATGTCATGGGTCATGTCTAGGTGACAAAATTATATAAGGATCAAATGGGATGATATATGAAAATAGATAGACATGTAGGGAATTATTTGGCACAAACGTGACATTTTTGTCAAAAGCAAAAACAAAGCATTTTATTTCATTATGAAACAGATGAGAAAGCATGATAAAATCAAAATTCTGGACATTAGAATGGGGATTCCTGGATGTATTTATGATTTTTTTCATTGCTTGTAATCTCATACGCAAAATTGAAAAATATTATTTTCACATGAAAGAGTTTGACCAAGTATGCAAAAATTAACAAAAAATAGATCATAAAGTGTAACTGAGCATATTGTGAATGCAAAGTATTGACATAGGTATTATGGAATAAAAATATTAGCCTAACCTGACCAGGTGCCGTGGTGCACGCCTGTAATCTCAGCAGCTCAATATCCCAGCTGAGGCAAGAGGATTGTGAGTTCAAAGCCAGCTTCAGCAAAAGCGAGGTGCTAAGCAACTCAGTGAGCCCTGTCTCTAAATAAACTATGAAATAGGGCGGAGGATGTAGCTCAGTGGCTGATTGCCTCTGAGTTCAAGCCCTGGTACCAAAAAATAAAGAAAAGGAAAAGGAAAAGGAGGGAGGTGGGAGGGGAAGGGAAAAGGAGAGGGAGAGGAAGGATTAGACTAACCTGTCTAAAAAGCTTACACTTCAAAATACAGAATATTGAAATATTGAAATACTGAAAATGGCTAGAATTGCTTCTGGAAATGTCTTTATTTACTATTTTTCTTCATTATTTTTGAAATGTCTGGGTTGCTATTTTCATGGCTTATTGATGAATGTGGAATTTTTCTATGCACACTGTGCATGCAAACATATGTTAGAACTCTGCTTGTACATCTAATTCTTTGTCTCATTGTATAGCTTTTAATTTTTAACAGTGGAACTCACATTATCTCAGTTATTTTATACCTCCTAAATCATAAATTACATTTTATGCATTTATGCTAATTTTTTAATTTTAATTTATCAGGTAAGTTGTTAATAAAGATTATATCAGAAATATCGGAATTCCAAATAACCAGAGAAGTTTGTGTTGTTAGTTTGCTCTAAATTTTTCCATGTCCCATTTAAATATATATGTACATATATAAACTTATTGAAAGTAGATTCAACAAAAAACATTGTTATAACTTCTTTGTAATTATAAATTCTATGATGTAGTATGCACAATTTTGAGTACAGATGCAAAATAAAATCATGAAATTACTCATTGTCATCACCATGATATAATACTTTTTTAATGTTTAAACATGTGGACACAATTTATAACAACATATTTATATTGGAAATGCTAGAAATAAATTATTTTCTGATCTTTAATATTCTAATCATTATCATAAAATTATTTGGTGTTATCATCTGTGAGAAATTTATATAATGTTATTAAAAAATAGAATATCCACAAACTGAGTCTGTTGTATCAAAATGCCAAACCAATTTAACCAGATAGCTAATTTGGCATGTAAAGTATTTATAACAGCCAGGCGCAGGGGTGCAGGACTGTAATCCCAACAGTTCGGGAGGCTGAGTTAGGAGGATAGCAAGTTCAAAACCACCAGCCTCAGTAACTTAATGAGGTCCTAAAACAACTCAGTGAAACCCTATGTCTAAATAAAATATATAAAAAGGGGCTGGGAATGTGGCTCACTGATTAAGCACCACATGGTTCAAGCCCTGGTACCAAAAACAAAACAAAAAATTTACAATATGTAAATATGCAAATATTTGCAAAACTTAAATTTAACTTCAGATGAAATACAAAGAATAAGAAGGATTTAAAATGCTGCTAAGATATTTACACTACCTTTGAGAAAAATTATGCATTTTTAATAAGTCTACTACTTTCCTTGTTTATTTACATTCATTTTTGGTTGAACTTTAGATATCTTTAAGACAATGTAATAAGTAATGTTGTGTGTTAAAGTATCCAGTAATAGGCATTTCTCTTGTGCCTCTCAGTGTTCAAAGTGTTTTACTACACATGGTGTTTTTCACTATTGAGTTATTGAGTTATTCCTATTCTACCAATTGTTATATTTGGGATTATTACAGATTTTCCATTCATTAATATAGGAATTAATGTATAAATTCTATCAACAAACTCACTGGACTCTAAAGCTATTATCTGTCTTTATACAATGTATTTTCTCAGAGAACAGATGTATACATTTCAATAAAAAGAACATCTTGAGGAAAGTTAAAGTTTCTCTGTCAAGGTAAAATAACTTTTTAAATGTGATTTATTTTATTTTATTAATTTTATTTTATTTTATTTAAATCCATAAAAATAAAATTTCTGTGCTTAAAATCACTTGAGCAATGAGAAAAACTTCATTTGGACCCATATTGTCAGAAGATACATGAACTCAAAACTTCAGGGTATGGGGGCTTTGAACATGAGGACCAACAAAAAGAAGTTTGACAAAACTGGAAGGGTCCATATCACAACACAAAACCACATATTTCAAAATGAGAGAGGTAGAAAATGGGAGGACAGATGAAGGAGATTCTGAAAGGTTCAATCTCTCCATTTAGTATGACGTTACTGGAGAGAATTATGCCTTTTCATGTATCATTGAGTATGATGTTAGCTAGAGAATATGTGAATACTATACATGTTTGTATTTACAAGCCTTGACCCATATTCATATATGTATGATGAGCTTAATTAACTCTTTTTTGTTATTTGCACAGAGTGATTATAAAGGGATTATTTCCTCCTGCATTGAGAAATTCTGAAATGATTTCCACATGAGCAGTAGTATTATCTACCTAGCACTGGGGAATGTTATTAGTTTCAATAGTTTTAAAGGACATTTTTTTTCTTCTTTTCACCATTTCTACAAATGTCAAAAAAAAAAGAAAGAAAGCTTTTTCCCATCAAACAAGTACTCAACACATTGTCATTACAGCAGCGACATTGTGAATACCTGTAGAACAAAGCTGAATACAAATAACATCTAATGATTCACGTTTACTAAAATGATTTTATCAGCCTTTTCTTATTATTATTTTATTTATTTATTTTTTCTTACCAGAAAATTTCTACTGCTCAGAAAAGAATCTCTCTGACAGTGTAGATAATAGTAATCACATGTCATTGTTGGCAGAAAGCCCCTTCTTTCAGATTCTTAAGAGAAAACATGCCATTCTAGGAAACAAACCTACTCTTTTGGTGTGTTCTTTTGCCCCTTGGAGGATAAGTGTACTTTGTGATTTAAATTTCAGGAGGAATTCAGAGTTTATCTAAAGAGAGCGTTTAGTAGTCTTGTGACGACTGTGTGACGGGTTTTATGCCAGAATATGTCCTTTTTTTTACCCCATTGGTTTTACAATTAGCCTCAGATTTAGTTTGACTTGCAAAATCCTATAAAAAGTCCCTTTGAAATAGCCATGACTTTGTTTTACTTTTCTCCTTTTAAATTCCATATTATTTGAAACCACCGTTCATTACAGATTAATGAACAATAATTAATTATTAATTACTGGGAGGGAAGATTACATGCATTTGCCTTGGGCTTGACAAGCTGTCAAGTATTCTTGCCAAGGCTGCCAGGCTCAGCAAGTTCCAGAGAAGGTGTGTCGCTGAACACTAAAAGTTAAATGACATTGTCAAGGACCTGGAGGAAAAGAGTGTGAACAACAAAAAAGACCCACTTCCTCTAAATTAGTTTGTCTTGCATGTATAAAAGAAGAGAATGATATGCAATATTTTTCTGTTTAAGAGTCATAATAACTGTATACCAAGAAACAATTCCTCTCAGTAGTACCCAAAAGAAATGATTCCTAAAAGCAAATATCAGAAATGTATAATTAATTACATGCAGTGTGAATAATTTCTAATAAATGAAAATAAATATTTCTGCAAATAATGATGCATTTAAAACTATATTTAGATATGAAAAATCTGAAGCACATTGATTATAAGTGTGTCTGAGACACAGGCAGAATTAGGACTCTGGTGCATTAGTCACACTTTAAAATTTAATTTCTACATCCAAGATCTGCTCAACAGAATAGGAAATGAGATATTGTGCTATTCTGAGTAGGAGGAGTCCAGCTTAACCAAAAGATTTTTAATGATAATAAGCATTTGTATCTTTGATTATGTAAAGTACATTTTTCTGAGCTATATTTTATTAAAATGGAATCTGTGTAAATCACAACGCAACATGCTAATTCATTCTTGTGGGCATCATGTCAGCATAATGAATGCTTTATGATGAATTACCAATTTTAACCAAAGTATTTCACAAATCAATATTTCCATAAATTGATTTAATCCTACATTCATCAACTTCACCATATAGTGAGGATACTAATTTTTATTCTTAAAGACAGGAATAGAATAAACTTGGAATTATTTTTTTACAAATAAATATAACACAGGATATTTTATCATATTGCAAGTATTAGTTTTTTTTTATATACTCAAATGCCATTTGTATTATAAATAATGGAAAATGTTACTACAGAGTTCCAGGAAAAAAAATTAGAACTTACTATAAATTATTTTTGAAAATTTATTTTATTTAAGTGAAATTAATTTAAATGTAATTTGAATAGAATATAGCTTTTGTAAAACATAACTTTTAATAACATGAAAAGATTAAATATTGGCACAATATTTTTTAAAACTTAAGGAAAACTAGTATGAATATATATAAATTTCTTGCTATTGTAATAAAATTCGAGAACAAACTCATCTAAATTAAGGTTTATCATGATCTCCCTTTAACCTGAAGGCTTAAAAGATGTTTCTATAATAAAAATAGTATTTTGTTTGGGGTTTGGGTTTGCTTTTGTTCTTGCTTCAGTGCCTCTTGAATATTTTTACTGTTTCATTATCTTTACATTTTATGCTTTTTTCTTTTCATGCCCTTTTTCTTTTTCTTTTTTTTTTTTTGTCATATAACAATCCTTTGTAGTAATGAATAATGTTAAAGATTGTAGTGAATTAGTAAGAAATATTTCATTTTGGGGCATCCTTAGCACTATACTTGTAGAAGGCAAAAGGCAATACATTCCTTGGGCCTATTATTTTGACTGTAATTGGACTTGCCCCTCTGCAACCTACTGAAACACAGAGCACCTTTCAAATCCTTTATCTTATCTGACCTTCCTGTGCCAGAATTGTTATAACCAAATAATGAATTTTTGTGGAGTCACAAAAATACATGGATACATTTTCAGAATCTTTTGTATTAAAATCTGGTGAATCTTCTGTGTGTCTATTCTGTTTAAGATCTGCCAAGAATGAGAATCAGAGGCATCACATGAGACTTGAATCTAGATACCTGGTATGAGATCTCTATGTGTGGAAATAAAAGTAGCTTTTCTGTCTACATGTTTGTGAAAGCTTTGAAAACATGAAGTAAGGCTGAGTTTCTTAACCAGCAGCATTGTTGATATTTTGGGCTTGATAATCATTTTAGGGGTAATTATGATTTGGACATGAAGTCTCCCCTAAAAGGTCTTGTGTTAATGAAGGAATAATGAGATGCAAAATGACCAGATCATGAGAGCTATAATCTAATCAGTTCCTACTAGTTTAAAGGGAATGACTGGGTGGGAACTGTAAGCAGATAGGGTGTGGCTGGAAGAGGTGCATCATTTGAGGCATGTTCTGGAAGGATTTATCTTCCCTGAAACCCTTTTCCCTTCCCCTCTCTCTGTTTCAGGGCTACCATAGGTAGACCAGCTCTCAACCACTGTATCCTTCTGCCTTAACGTTCAACTTCACCTCCAGCCCAGAGCAATGGAAACCATCTGACCATAGACTGAACCTTTGAAGTGATGAGCTCAAAATAAACTTTTTCTCCTTGGAGTTGTTATTGTATGGTATTTTGTTCACAATAACGAAAAACAGATTAAACAGGTGCTGTCCTGTGTCGTGGAGGATTTTTGGCAGAATCCCTGGACTCTATTCTCTAAATTCCAGTTAACACTTCACTCCCAATCCCAGTTGTGCTAGCTTTGGCAATAAAATATGTCTCCAGATATTTCTAGATTATCTCTTAGAGGAGTATTTGGACAAAACAACCAAGTAGAGAAATAATAAAGTGGAAAAGAAGTTTGTTGGTTTTGGAACTGGGGATATCGCTCAGTTGGTAGAGTTATTGTGTCACATGCATGTGGCCCTGGGTTCAATCTCCAGCACCACAAAAAAAGAAAAAAAAAAAAAAAAAGAAGAAGAAAAGGAAAGAAAAAAAAAGCTTGATAGTTTTATGGTTATTTATAATCATCAATTTTGTTGAGTGATTCTGGGATCTGGGCACTGTAAGTTTCAAGAAATCTGTAACTTATGTCTAATGAATGTGAAAAATGGAAAAAAATTTACATAAACAAATTGAACAGCTCTCCATCCTTTAGGTTGTTTCTACTTACAAGTATTTATTTTTGTTTTTTCTTCCAGACTTGTATACATATTTAGTGCCATGTGGATTGAAGTATCTGTGAGTTCTCTATTATCTATAAAAATAGAAAGTTTTTACACCTTCCTCAAAGAATCAGAGTAATTAGTCCATTATAATAGTGTATTTTATTATTGCTACCATATGTAATTGTGGACAGATTTGAGGTATAGTATTGGAAATCACTTAATCATTCAAACCTGTCATTCATGTGTACTAAAAAAGCAAATTATTATAAAAAGAGTGTTCTTTGACCACAGGGAAAAAAAAATAGGTATCAAGCTGGCACTTAAGAGTAGGAAAATATGCTTAGGAAAATTTTTATTAACTATTGTAATAATTAATAAATACAGAATTACATCTGGATATAATTTTATGTAATGATCTTAAGTGAGATTAATTATTGAACAAATAAAACTTGTTGAAGAATTTATTAAAAATAGAACTAAATGTATTTTTATTGACCATAACAGTCTGGAATATAACCCATAGGTAAATTTAATTCTATATAAGATTTTAAGGCTATTTCTAAACAAAATTTTAATTAATTGGACCTCTTAAATTTTTCACAGTAGCTTCATAGCACAGAGAAGTTACTGTTATTTCCAGAAAACATTTTAAGTTCTGAGAATGTAAATATTTGTGTGTAAATAAGTTGACTTTAAAAAAATAGATATCTATGCCAAAGAAATTAACTCTAACTTAGATAGTTCATGGATGACCGGTGTAAAATTGTTCATAGTCTTAATAAATTATGTATAGATGTAATATAATTTTAGACATAATTTATTTATATAATTTATCTATGTATATGTATATATAGATGTATATGTGTGTGTGTATGTGTGTGTGTGTGTATGAATTGTGTTTCTCTAAAATGCAAACTTAAACATCATGTTCTAGACCCTTCAATCACTTTAAGATCCTGGGTGAATTGTTGAAATGAATTAATTAGTGAATATCTTTGGTTATGTGAAAACTTAAACAAACTTATGAAAAAAGAGAAGAGTAATAGGTCACTAAGCAGAACCTTCATATTTGCTTACATAAATGAGAGAGGGAGAACACCTTTCCTTATACTATATATATATATATAATTATATTTTAATTTAATTATATAATAATCTCTTCATTTAAATACAATTTTATATACACTTTTAAAATTTTATTCTTTTCAGGTATGCATGACAGTAGAGTGTATTTTGACATATTATACACACATGGACTATACCTTATTCTAATTAGGATCCCATTTTTGTGGTTGTATGTGATGTGGAGTATTATTGGTCGTGTATTCATATATAACACAGGAAAATTATGTCTGATTCATTCTGTCTTTCCAATTCCCATCCCTCCTTCCTTCCCTTCATTTCCTTTTGTCTATATATGGTACATACATTAAGAAAACTTTTTTTATACATAAAATAAAATTATTTTAGTTATAATTACATAATAATTTATATATAATCTTATATTTACTAAGTTTGAAGTTTTAAATAATGTTGTCATCCAATACATACAAGTGTATATGCATACATATTCTGTACATATATATATCTGCATGTAAATATATATGTAGATATTTGTGAACATTAAAAACGCTACTGTAAAAATGTATTAACATTAATAATGTTTAAAAATTATAGGTAATAGAAAGAAAACAACATGTAATTTAAACTTTTTAGACTATTTGATTTGCCTGTTAATAAGTGGTATTAAAATTTTGTTATTACCTCAATGAGATAACCTTGCACACCCACTAGGATATCTACCCAATTAAAATATATATATAAAATAACAGTGTTTCTAATGACATAGAGAAATTGGAACCCTGGTTGGTAGGAATAGAAAACTATGCAGTCACCATGAAAACCACTTTGATGGATCCTAAAAATTAAAAATAGAAGTATGATCTGACCCAGCAATTTCACTTTTGGTTTGATATGCAAAAGAATTGAAATAAAGATCTTGAAAAGATATTTGTACACTCAGTATGGCAGCATTATTCACAATAGCAAAAGATGAAAACAACCCCATTGTCCATCAACAGATTAAAGGATAAGCAAAATGTGGCATTCATTTTTCACACAATGGAATGTTATTTATCCTTAAAAAGGAAAATAATTTTGACATGCTACAACATGAATGAACTAAATAGATATTATGCTAACTGAAAAAAAAAAACTAATTACAAAAACCTAGTACTCTTCTATGATTTCACTTATGGCATAAAATTCAAAGAGACAGAAGGTAGAATGAGAGATATAAAGGGCTTTAGGAGTATATAAAGACCTAAATAAGATGAAGACCTGGATTTAGGAGTATATAAAGACCTCATATTTAATGAGTATAGAGTTTCAGCTTTGCAAGATGAGAAAAAGTTTTGCAGATTGGTTGAATAAAAATGTAAAGATATTAGCAGTATTGAATCATACACTTAAAATTGTTAAATTTTATGTTTTGTATATTTTGCCACAATTTTTAAAAGATTATTTGTGCTTCATGCAATCTGCCTAGATAGTAGAGATGTCTTTTCTCATTATAGTATTTTATTTCAAGAACCTATTAATTTCTTGTGACTTTTATCATGCTTTAAAATTACTTGTTAAAATTATGAACAAAAGTTTCTCACTTCTGCATGGGCCAAAGTAATATTACTTTTAATGAGGCTACTAACAATCATACACATGTGCTCCACCTTAACCTCCTATAATAACTTTTTCTCTTATTAATGCAGAAAAATTAAACTGCCAGAGATATTAACAATAAATGTAACCTTTGGTTCTTCCTAGATGGCCAAAGTATGAAAAGTTTTTTCTCTCAATTTGTAAACTCCATATTTTCACTCAGAAGCAAAAGGAAATTTAGAAAGATTTGGGTGTTTTTAATTTTTTAATTAATTATGCTATTTATTTAATTGACAATGGAAAAAATTCTGAATGAGAAAGAAAAGCTCATCCTTTAAATTGTCTGTTTTATATAAATATTGTGATATTTGTTAAAATACATTCCAGGGCTTTAGAACTTAATAGACGTTAGATATTTAGCATGGACTTATTTGTACCTATTGATCAAATATTAAAAATATTAGTTACTTATTATATTACTATAAGTCTACTCTTATCCAAACGGAAATAGTGTATTGATTAACATAATTATAATAATAATTCAACTTTTTTTTCATCAAGAAGTTTCTATCTGCTTTCATGTCACCTTGTGTTACTTGTATTATCTCTGTCTTGAGTTTTCTGAGTGGAAGAATATCAAAGATAATACCAGAAAAAAAGAGGACTACAGCAAATCTTTGATTATTGATTGATATTGCAGAGGTACCTGATATAAACCAATATTGCTACCATGAAAATAATCCTTTTTTTTTTTTTTTTTGGTAGCAGGAATTGAAATCAGGGGTACTCGAGCACTGAGCCACATTCCCAGCTCTATTTTGTGCTTTATTTAGAGACAGGGCCTCACTGAGTTGCTTAGCGCCTCACCATTGCTGAGGCTGGTTTTGAACTCAGGATTCTTCTGTCTCAGTCTCCCAAAGTGCAGGGACTACAGGTGTGCGCCACCGTGCCCGGCTTCTCTATTGTGTTTTCGTAATGAACTCTTAATGGTCGTGTCCTAGAGCACTCAGCAGGCCCAGCAGGTGCAGCCAGTGGGCTTCACATGCCCATGGCCCTTTCAGAGGGACTATTGTACCTTCCTCTCTTTTTCATATAAGAAGCAAGGACCTTAAAAAAAAAAAAGTGATATTGTTTTAAATACTTTATTTTCTGATGTGTACTTGGGAAAAATATTTCTTCTCATTCATCTCAATTTAGTAGATACCATCTGTAATGATAATATCTGGTTTCAACATTTTCTTCAGGATTCATAAATTGTGAAGAATCTTAATGTAAATTATAAGACAACATTCAGTGAATTTTAAAAAAAAAGAATCAGTAAAATATAGACATTAATTTCCTGGCCTTATCTGCCAATTTCTCAGAAAAAGGATCAGCAATATATAGGAAGGAGAGAAAGTGTAATACTTATCAAAAGGGTCCATGCTGATGCTCCTTCAATAAAAGATAGGTTAGTAAGAGAATCATATAATGAATTTATTTAATCAAAGTTTTACATGACACAGGAGCCTTCAGAAATGAAGACTCAAAGACCCTGGGCGAAACTGTCTATTTTTCCTGCTTAGGTTTCATGAAGAATAAACAGCAATGCAGAAATGTGATCGGACAAAAGGGTGAAATCTGATGGCAATTGAGTGAGTGGGAAAATGTTCAAGGTCTGTTCTGATTGTTCTTGGGCTCTCTGTGTGACATTCCTTCCTCCTACACATCTGTAAGACCCCTTCCAGAATGAAGGTCTTACCATCTGCTGTCAGAAAAGGAAAGTCACAGAATTTCTTCAATGTTATCTCCTACTTAGGTTAAAGTAATACTTCTAGGTTTATTTTTAAGAAGTATGTTTAGGCTGACTTTGAGAAAGAGGGAATCTATTTTCTATGACCTTCCTTGTGGAGGAGGAGTGGAGGGAATCTATTTTCTATGACCTTCCTTGTGGAGGTTGTAGTGACTACAACCAGCCTTGAAGAAATAGGTGGAGCAGGAGAAAGAGTGGCAGCAGAGGGTCCAGAAGATCTTGCCTCTGAATTCCTTTCTTTCAAGTTCACAGTATTTAGCATGCCAAGGCTCCACACTTCCACACTTAGGGTACACTGTTCTGAGTCCTGACATTTACATAGAGCTTTCACTCAAGCCCTTTACTGTTATGACAATGTAATTATTTACATGTGTTTAAAACTCTGTGCTCATTGTCACCACCTGCCTATTAAATAAACATAATTCATAATTAAGTGTATGCCAGATAAACTCATTTAAAAGTATTTCTCAGTTTTATTGAATACAGTCTACTATAAGCACACAATAATTACACTTTATTTTTGAAAATGATGATGATGAAGTCTTCTGATATAAATGATCTGATGCTTGCTCTATTGCTTGTGGAGACATAACCATAGAGCTACTCATCCTTTACTTGGTGAAATGTCATGATAGAAATTAACCCTGTAACCATGGTACCCTATGGCTTTCTACTTATTGACAAAAAAATACTCATGGTAATTAATACAACTTACTGCATCTAAGTATATGAATCACATAGAAAAGAATATACACAATGTTGCCATAAATAGACCACTGCAGAAATTGTATTTCAATTGCAATACTTATATTGTTGATATTTTGATTTTACATGTATATTATTAGTAAAATCCATATACTTTACTTTTTTCCCCTTTACTTATAAAACTTGAATGAAAAAAAAAAAAAAGATTTGTGATCTCTAAGCTCAGAATTGCTCTCCTATCAGGCAACACTTTGTGTGAAGGTATCATCTAATCCAAAATGCCCCTCAGTAAAGTTTATTCAGGAAATTCTTGATTCTAGGCCCCTGACCTATCTTTTTAGAGATTTACAATAGAATAGTTTTGATTATAAATTAATGTTCTGCCCTTTGGGGACCTAAGTCTTTCCCTAGCCTCCTGCCAACTTTACCTAGGAATGTTCTTCTGAAGTACCTGAAAGCCATCCATTTGAAGTGTAATCATAAAGAAAGACAGTGTCCCTGGGGGGCATGGTGGCACAAACCTATAATCCCAGTGACTTGAGAGGCTGAGGCAGGAGAATCTCAAATTCAAGGCCAGCCTCAGCAACTTACTGAGACTCTGTCTAAGAAAAGGAAAGGAAGGAAGGAAAAAAGTAAGGAGGAAAGAAAGTGGCCTTCCTTCTAGGAGAGCATAGAAGCCTCATCTAAATAATAATATCAACTAACAAACTCAGATGACCTAATCACATTGACCACATCCCCTTTTACATCCTCAAGTATTTTTCTATCAATTTATTGTTAGTAGAATTAGCTCTTTAAAATTTTCCTCTCTTTTCTTTCAGTAAAGTTAAATTCAAATCTCTCTCTTATATTGATATGTCTTGTTTTTCTCTGACTCTGTCTAGGGATTGTGAAGAGTGAATCTTTTGACTCCTGAGGAAGGATTACACAGGACAAAGAACTGGATCCCAGGTGGCAATTTGCTTGAAAATGACTTTTTCTACTCCTAATGCTATAGTCTTAAAACCTACCTCAACCTGTTTAACTTATCTGGTATTATTTTTCTGACATATTAAACTTTTATCATATTATTTTGTTGATATTGGAACTTTTAGAACTCAGGAAAAATCAAAGCTACATTCTGATTTTGATACTGCTGTGAATACTAACTATCTTATAATTCTAACCCAGGAGTCTATCCATGAAACTATGTCAAGCTCAGTTTTAGCCTGAAGTAGTATAAAATTCTCCGAACATTCACAGTTCCTGAAACTAGTAATCTTATTTCAACATTCCTTTCCACACTATGTAAGTCCTAGTTTCTCACACCCAATTTTAACAAGGTCTGCCATTCTGCTGGTGCTCTCATTAATGTGTTAAATGTGACATTGACATATGCTCATTATCTATTTGTATGACAGGATTTTAACAATTTGAAAATTATGGTCTTATAATGTTAATATGCCAATGTCCACCTATCATTTTTCAATGATCTCATTCACATTATGGAATACTGTTGAAAAAGCATATGGCTGCTTATATGCAATAGGATTTGGTGACAATCAAGCTCCACATTGTTTTATTCAGTTCATTTGTGGGAAACAAATTGGTATTAGGTATTTTACCATGTCTCATTTGTCTGTGGTAGCAAATTTCTACTGTTTTCATTAGTAGTAAAAGGTTAAAAAATGTTTCCTCTTTATACTAAGTGATCAGCTTGATTTTTTATTTTGTAAAACATTTTTGCCTAATGCTTTTGTGTATAGGCTTCATGATGAGGCAAGAACTATTTTATGAGTATCTTCTATGTACTGAGTTACACACTGGAGACATTACAATGATAAGAAAAAGCTTTGTTTCTGTGTGAATGGAATTAAGCAGTATGTAGAGTTTAATTTGGTAAAAAGTCAAAAAGAATATATTTAAAATATAAGTAATGAAAGGTAAAAAGAGTCCTAATTTTTTAATAATATAACTAACACATTCTGGCCAGGAATATAGCTGGTAAACCTTGTCATAGGGAGAGATATAGTTAGGAAAGAAATATAACTTCTGCTTAAACACACTGTTAAAACAAAGTGATACCAATTCTGCACACTTTCAGAAAGTAGATAAAGAAGAAATAGTGATTTCTAAATAATTCTACAAGCCCAAAATCAAACCAGACACCTATGAAATATAATTTTATGAGGTCTAATACTAAAACTAGGTATACATTACAAGGAAAAAATGTAAAAATAAAAACAAACCTTAAACCAAAGCCACCGCAACAAAATACTAGGAAATTGATCCTAAAAATGTATGTATTGAATTATATATCATGACCAAGCGAGATGTACTGCACACCTGCAAGCCTCATTCTGCATTGAAAAAAATAAATACAATCGACCACATAAAGTGTATGAGGAAGAAAAACCATGGTCATATTGATTCAGAGAAAACACTTGAAAAAATCAAATATTTATTTATGACAAAAATGTTCACCAAACTGGGAGTATAGAAACATTTCCTAAACCTGATCAAGAACACCAAAGCAGTCATAGAAAACAGTTAATGATGAGAAAATATACAAGATCCTTGTAATATCATGAACAACATAAGTATGCTCTCTCTTACCAATTCTATTCAGTATGTATTAGAAATTTTAGGTGGTTCAATAAGACATAAAAGTAAATGATAGTTCTGTATGCAGTAAAGGAAAAAAAAATATTGTCTCTGTTTCATATTATAATGGATGGACCATGTGGAATAGTCCAAAGAACAGACAGAGAAATAAACCTAATGCTATTAAAGGTGTATACCAAGAATATAGGCTATTTTATGAATACCAGTTGCATATTTATAATAGATTAGAATTTGAAATTTAAAAAACCAAAACTATTTGCAAAATTTCTAAAACATGACATACTTAGGTATAATTCTGACAACTTATGTAGAAGATATTGATAAAGGGTTTATATTTGAAATGTATAAAGATCTCTTAAATCCCACAGTTAGAAAACAAACATATAAAGCATGTATCAATATCTGAACAGATATTTGCCAAAGATATACATATATATGACAACAACAGATGATGGGAATACTTCAAAGAATTCGATGACCAAATGAGAGAGTTGCAATGGTCAATCTTTGTTTACAGTTAGTTTTTAAAAGTATATATGCATCAGTCAGCACAGAAAACACACACACAAACAATAAACAAAAAATATCTTAATAAAAACTTAAAGAATTGTCTTCATTGAGTTGGTCAAAACTGTTGACAAGGATGGATGGTCATTGCCCTTCTTCTTTCTGTGTTGGTCACTAAGCTTCCAGATATAGCAGCCTAAAATGGAAGCTGGTTTTAATAGCTTTCAACTTTCCATTATACCACTATAAGTTAGGATGAAATGGAAAGTACTCTTGTTTAGAGTTTTCTTCTGGACAAACATGAACACTATGCAATTTCAAGGTAGGTGTTGTAGAATATTGTAGGGATATTTGGCAGCTGGAGGTTAGCTCTAATTAGGCCATAGGGATATTGTTGGATAGTGCCTGTTCTGGAGAGATTAGATCAACAAACAAACAACTAAGGTTGAACAGATGCCAATCTCTGCTGGAAGTCTGGATATCAGGAGCACCCTGAGAACTCTACTCATAGGCAAGATAGACCAGGAGGTTCTTTCTTCCTTTGTGATAACCTTTTCCTCTGCAGTGAACCAGTACCACTGACATTGCGACAAATGGCTTGGCTCCAGTGTTAGTATTTCCTGATATCTGTTCACTGCTCCCGGATTTCTGAGTATCTAAGAGACTCTATCTGATATTAAATTCAGTGAATTTCCTCTTTCACCCGCCTCACTGAGTAGCAATATTACTCCTGCTCGTATCCTGAGCCATTGCGCAACTGGATATCTGTCCATGAGAACTTTGATCACTTGGCTAAAGTAATGTTTTGTTTTGTTAATCTTTTTTCGGTACTGGGGATTGAACTCAGGGTTACTCAACCACTGAGCCACATCCCCAGCCCTATTTTGTGTTTCTTTTAGATACAGGGTCTCACTGAGTTGCTTAGCGCCTCGCCCTTGCTGAGGCTGGCTTTGAACTCGTGATTCTCCTGTCTCAGCCTCTCAAAGTGCTGGGATTACTGGTGTGCACCACCGTGCCCAGCTTAAAGTACTGTTTTATAATAGACTTTTCTTTTATTCTTTTTTCACATTGTATTTGGTAGAAGTGTGTCACTTTGCACAATTTACATTTTAGGAGCAGGGAGTTTGCTCTACCTCTTCAATGGTAAAATGGTTACATGTAATATTTGGAATTCTTTTGCATGAAGAATTTGTTTCTTCTTCCACAAATACTTGCTATCCAATCATTTATTTTCTGTCAGTATGGACATTTGGATATTTACTTTATACTTTGTTTTATAAGTCAGTGAATACTAGTTTATTTCATTCCTCAAATGTTTTCAATATGATCATTGCAATTCTCGCATTTGGCCATGGTATCCTTTGAAGTGTTCCCATCATCTGTCGTTCCTGTGTGTTCATTGCTATTGTTAGGCCATTTGATCTGAAAGACAAAAACATACATGCAGGTTTGCTAACTAGTATATGTTCAAATATGTGTAACTAGTTTATATATAACCAGGTGTAACTCTACTAATCAAAATATTGTCTTATATTGATACCTATAATCCATAAAATGAGTATTATATTATTTTCCTCTTGAGTATCTATACATTTCTTGTCATATATGTATATCTTTGGCAAATATCTGTTCAGATATTGATACATGCTTTGTATGTTTGTTTTCTAACTGTGGGATTTAAGAGATCTTTATACATTTCAAATATAAACCCTTTATCAATATATTCTACATAAGTTGTCAGAATTATACCTAAGTATGTCATGTTTTAGAAATTTTGCAAATAGTTTTGGTTTTTAAATTTCAAATTCTAATCTATTATAAATATGTAATTGGTATTCATAAAATAGCCTATGTTCTTTAACAGCATTAGATTTATTTCTTTGTCTGTTCTTTGGACTATTCCACATGGTCCATCCATTATAATATGAAACAGAGACAATATATTTTTTCCTTTACTGCATACAGAACTATCATTTACTTTTATATCTTATTGAACCACCTAGAATTTCTAATACATACTGAAGAGAATTGGTAAGAGAGAGCATACTTAAGTTGTTTATGACATTACAAGGATATCATATGGTTTATGTGATCATAATGGAATAAAATTGAAATTAACACTAAAACTAGATAAACGATATAAACAGTGGATATTGAAAAATATATGCTGAATAATGAATGAGTAATAGAGTAAATCAGGGAAAAAACTGTAAAATTCTTAGAATCAACTGAGAATAGTAATACAATTTACCAGAACCTCTGGGACATTGTGAAGATGATTCTAAGAGAAAAGTTTATAGCTATATAAAAACACAATACCAAAACCAGTAGAAGAAAGGAAATAATTAAGGTTGAAGGTGAAATCAACAAAAAATAAAAAATGAATAAAATGAATTGTTGGTTCTTTGAAAATAAAAATAATTGATAAATACTTAGCCAAAGTAAAAAAAAAAAGAATTCAAATTAATAAAAGTACAGAGGAAAAATGAGAAATCACTATAGACATCACACATTACAGAAACTCAGATGGTCATTAGGGAGTATTTTGAAAACTTATCCTACAATACATTAGAAAACTTGAATATATGTGTGTGTATATATATTTCTAAACAAATATGACTTGAGAAAATTGAATTGAGAGGACACTGAAAATCTAAAGAGACCAATAACTAGCAATGTGATAGAAGCAGTAATGAAGAACCTTCCAATAAAGAAAAGCCTACAACCAGATGGATTCTCAGTTTAATTATTCCAGACTATGAAGAGCTAATGTCAGTGCTCATCAAATTATTCCATGAAATAGAAAGAAATAGAATACTTTTGAATTAATTCTATGAAGTCAATATCACCTCGTACCAAAACCAGATTTGAATATATTAAGGAAAAAAACAACTATAGACAAATATCCTTTATAAACATAGATGCAAACATCATCAATAAAATACTAGCAAATCATGTTAAACAACATATTACGAAGATGGTACATCATGACCAAATTGTGTTTATCTCAGAGTTGTAAGGATGTCTTAATGAATGGAAATCGATAAATGTGAACTGCCATACAAATAAAAGTAAGAACAAAAATCTTACAGTCATCTTAACAGATTCAGAGAAAGCCTTTAACAAATTTAGCACTCATTCATGATAAAAAATACTGAGAAACTCAGGGAAAAGGAACTTACTTCAATGCCATAAAGGCTGTGGACAAAAAAAAAACAAACAAAAAAAACAATGAATACCTTCTCAGAAACAAAATATATTACTTTTTACAGTATTTACATAGTCTCACAAAACTCAATGGTCTACAAATCAATGGACTAGTATTTCTTAACTGATGTATCAGTTATCTAATTAATGATTTGTAATATAAATTAAATTCAGTTGAAAGCAGTTAGATTTTCAAAACAACTTGATGTTGGAACTGAAATTATAGTCATGGTAAAGAGGCCTGACGAATCTGCTAATAGTGTATTGTCACTTATTCTCTTTGTATTCTTAATCATAAAAAAATTAAACTTTTACTGAGTTTCAAAAGTTGATCAGCTTCTCTAGGTATATTTATGTTTGGTAATTCATCCTTGCTTATTCTGCCTGAATTTTTATTTTTATTAATTGTATAGTAAGTTGAAAAATTATAGTTTTATATATTGAGGAGAAAATGATGCTATGATTTCCAAATACAGTGTGGAAAATTAAAACATAGTAATTAACATATCTATTAAAAATTTTGTATCATAATTTTTTGTGTGGTGAGAACATTGAAATTTACTTTAAGTTATTTTGAAATGTACTTTGTGACTCTTAAACAGGCTATGCCATAAATCTCCAAAACAAAAACCACGTATTCCTTCTGCCTGAGGTTTTGTGCATTGACTATCATCTTGCAATTCTTTCTAATCCTCAACTTCCAGAAATCACCATTCTACCCTCTTGCATCTATAAGTTTGATTGTTTTAGATTCTGTTATTCAGTTAGAACATGTGAAATTTGTCTTACTATGTCTGATTTATTTGACTTAACATAATGTCCTCCAGGTTCATCCATATTGTCACACATGACAAAAATTTTCAGACATATATCATGTGAAAATGGGTATAAAGAATTCAAATCAATAAAGTTGAGAAAATACAATAGAAGCATTATTTAAAAATGTAAATAGATATTTTGTAAAAAGCATACCAAAATGTCATTAAAATATTAAAATTGCTGAACATTATAAATAAAAATTATAAATAAATAAATTATAAATGACTAAATAAATAAATAATCCAATAATGTCTTGCAGCATGGCTAAATTAAAAGATTAGGAATACTGGTAAAGCTATGCACCAATCAGAATTCTCATACAGTGCTGGTGGGAATGCCATGGTAGAACAGATTTAAAAAAAACACATATTCATACAATGGAATACTATAGAACAAATGGAGATAAAAAATTAGAATGCAAAAATATGAATAAATTTTATAGTTAATGGTGAGAAAAATCAAATAGACATAAAAGAAAATGTATTGTTTGATGCCACTTGTATAAATATTTTAAAATGCACATGGAACTCATTTATTCTTGTTAGCTGATAGACCCAGTCTATTTTAGATATGAGAACCATCTTGTCCCGAGGTCATAAAATAAAGTTCATTTTTGTTCAACTTTTTAGGAATTCTTGCCTATTGCTTGAACCCCTCAGCACCTGGCTTTTTGAGTAGATAGCTTTGACTGGGTAATCACTCTCCCTAAAATCTCAACAACGCCTCCTAAATTACAAGGTTAAAGTCTGAGTTTATTCCTTACCTAGAAATGTTAAACTATAAGTTCATTAATTTGCTATCTGCTTATGTATGATGCTTGCGAAAACCCTGCTTTTGTAACTCTTTTAGATACGAAAACCTTTCTGCTCTGAGACCAGGCTGCTGATCTCCGGCCATTTGCAGAGAGACAGCCGCCATATAGATAATGTGCACGCGATATAAGTTTGCTTAATTTGATTTAAAATTGGAGTCAGTGGTCCTTTCTTTACATCCTGGGTTCAACATTAGCCTTTGGAGGAAGTGCATTCTGATGAAGAAAATGCATTGAGTGAATATTAATCATGATCAACTTAAGTATACATACACACACGGAGTCAGAAAAAGTCAATACATTTTTCAAACTTTAACAATTTCTTTCATAGATGTGATGAATTATCCCCAAACTCAGAACGTGAATAAATAATGATGGAATAGGAGCGAAGTAGAAGTGATGTGGAAGAATCTGGTGTCAACAGTAAAGGGAAGAGAAAGGAAAAATTATGACCAAAATTGCCATTAAATAGACTCAGATTATGACACCATTGGCAGTAGAATCTTCTAGAACCACCCCTGCCAAGGTATATTGAAGTATAACAAATAAAAAATCACATTCATTTCATGTTTATCACAGTATTTTTTGATATGGGTATATGTTGTGAACCGATTACCAACATCTAGCTCAGTATATTCATTACTTCACATAGTTGCCTTTTTTGGTGTTAAGGACACTTAAGGTCTGCCCTGTGAGTGCAATGGCACATGCCTGTAATCCCAGCAGCTCCAAAGACAGAGGAAGGAAGATCCCTAGTTCAAAGCCAGCCTCAGCAAAATCGAGGCCCTAAGCAACTCAATGAGACCCTGTCTCTACAAAAAATACAAAATAGGGCTGGGGATGTGGCTTAGTGGTCGATTGCCCCTGAGTTCAATCCCTAGTAAACCTCCCCCCGAAAAAAAACAAAAATACAAAAATAAAAACACCTAAGGTTGGTCTCCATGAATTGCAAGTATTAATACAGTATTGCTAGCAATAGATTTTCAGGAGCAGTGACTGAATTATGGTCCTTAGGCTGTCCAGAGACAGAGGCAATGCCTGTCTTTGGGAACTTTAGATGATAAGATGCAGATAAGATTGTCCAGTTGCTATGATAACTCCCCTTTCAAAAAGAGGTTCTGTGCTAGCCACATATTTATAAGTTCTTGGCCTCTGGTTCAAACGCCAGCTGCCCAAGGGTAGAGAAATATGGGCACAAGTTTGTAGTTATAATTAAACTGTTCATACCCTGGACCTCGGTTTTGTTTACTCCTGAAGAAACTCTCACAATAAATCTTTTTGGGGTTTAAAACTTTGTAATAAACATGCTGAGTTGGTTCTGTGTCACTGTCTTCCTACCAAGGTGTAGTGAACTACCCAGCCCCAGCTTTTCTCTATTTGTATGTCTGTTTGTCTTTTCTTCATCCCTTTATCACCAAAGCAAGTTTCCTGGATTAATGGCCAATGCAGGTTCCGACAAAAGATCACCTGCTGTATATTAGATCCCCAGAACTTATTCATCTTATACATTAAAATCAACATTTTGGATGCAAATTTGACAGAGAGTAAAAATCTAAGTACTAAAGGAAACAATACTGAAAGAGTACACTGTTATAACCTAAGACTTTAAAGCTGAAAATATATCCCCAATATATTTCATTAAGAAAGACAAATGGACACTTGCGGGGAGAGGGAGAGTAAAAGGTAAGGTTGACCTTTCTTTGCATCTCAGATTGGAAAATAATAAAGATGAAAAGAAATTTATTTCTGTACCATTAAGGATATCTGAATGTAGTAGACTCCAATGTTATCAATGTTGAAGTTTTATGTAAATATATATATACATATGGTCACTGTTATTGTATAATAGAATATCATTTTCATTAGAAAATGAAGGCAGGCATGAAGTATTATGTCTACAAAAACTTTAAAAAATTATAAATGTGTATATAATTTTTTGGATCCTCTAATTATAGAATAATATCGTCTGCAAATAATGATAGTTTGAGTTCTTCTTTCCCTATTTGTATCCCTTTAATTTCCTTCATCTGTCTGATTGCTCTGGCAAGAGTTTCAAGGACTATATTGAATAAGAGTGGTGAGAGAGGGCATCCTTGTCTTGTTCCAGTTTTTAGAGGGAATGCTTCCAATTTTTCTCCATTTAGGATGATATTGGCCTTGG